>MJUU01053908.1:0-27308 GCA_002080025.1 Modiolus philippinarum | reverse complement strand
ATCTTCTATAGTTTTGGAAATAAAAGATGAAAAATACGAAAATTTTAAAAATTCGGTGAAAAAAGGGCAGTAACTCCTTCAAGGGTTTATGGATTTTCTTCAAAATTTCAGGGTGGGTAGATCTTAAATGCTGAATATTTTTGCAATTTACATTTGACCTCTATCTGTTACACTTTTTGAAATAAAAAATAAAAAAATCAAAAATTTTGAAAATTTAATGGAAAAAGGGCTATAACTCCGACATGGGTTTTCAGATTTTCTTCAAAATTGCACAGTGGATAAATCTCATCATGCTGATCATTTTTATCCCTGTCAGATTTTGGATATCTGTAACGGTTTTCGAGTTATTAGCCAAAAACTGCAATTTACCCCTATGTTCTATTTTTAGCAATGGCGGCCATGTTGTTCGACAGAGGGACAAACTGAACATCGCTTTGAGAAGCCATACCCTGATGATGATTTAGGCAAAGTTTGGTTACATTTGGCCCAGTGGTTTCAGAGGAGAAGATTTTTGAAATTGTTGACAGACAGACGGACGGACAGACAGACAGACGGACGACGGACGCATAAGTGATGGCAAAAGCTCACATGGCCTTTTAGGCCAGGTGAGCTAAAAAGAAGTACTTATTCCCCCAAAATATCGAAATAAGAGGCCAAATTCAGTGCCAAGGACATCCACCGAGTGCCATACAAGTGGAATGAAGCCTCAGTATTTTTAGGGGTTAGAATTTTAATGTCAAAATTAATTAATTTTTGTTTACAAATCCAGATCTTCCATACAACATATACATACGCAATATATATAGTATAGTGCAATAATTTCTGCCTTTTGGTTTGCAAATTTTACCGATCGCTGTGCTCCTGATAACATGAACGCCAATATGTATTTTTCCAACAAGCCAACACCAGATGGCCATAAAGTATTTATGAATGTAATAATAAGATAAAATGAAGGTAATCTACGATTTAAAATCGATACTTTGACTATGGAGATATCATTTGAAAAAGAACAAATTCAGCTGAAAATATTGATTGGTTGTGGAACTTGTTTTCAAAATACTTCACATTTAAACAAGGCGAGAAAAGTCTTTGGCGGCATTATAGGTTATCTTCACACAGACCTTATGAAAATTAACCATTGACACGAAACTGTAACCTTTGATTACCAGAAAATAGGGTGTTGTAGGGCAAAATATTTTACAAAGGAATACAGAATAAAACTCGAACTAACAATTTCAAAAACAACACCTAACTACACCCTTGAATGAACTATTATACATACATATGTTTCTATTACAGAATTCCTTTAATTGTTCATCTAGATACTATACGAATTGATTAAATTTAATTTTGGATGGACACTAGAATTAAAACAATTACCGGAATATTTCAAACGGGCACTTGCTTAGGTTTTCAGCCAATACTTGTATTGTGCTAATTTCTGTAAATCTGGAAGTCCTTTGGATAGCGGCATACATAACTTTCAACCTAACCCCAAAGAAGTGTGTTGCTATAACGCATCAAGACCATATTGGGCTTGATCCCGTCGTACAGAAAATTTGTATGTTATCTGTCTGCTGTTGGCACAAATATAATCAAAATAAATAACACGGGATACTTTCCTAAACAAGAATATTGTATGATCTATTATATTGAATATCCATTTAAGCAGTTATCTTCTTTTTCAAGAAATGCATGTGACTTTCGTCATATTGTGAATGTATAGTTACCCGGAAACAATATAACACTTTTTCCGAATATTAGTTGTTTGAAAGAACTAGCTTTACAATTATGTAAAATTTATTCGTTCGACTTCATTTTCAAGCCTTTCCAATTAAAGAGTTTTGGACTTGTCCTTGAATATGATTAGTACGATAGATGCAGGAACATTTGGATACCGTTCGGGTAGCTTGATGTATATCAACCTGTCAGGAAACAGACTAACAGCAACTGACGTTCCAAACATTATATTAGGATACCAGTTTGCTGAGATAAATTTTTCGTTAAATTCTCTGAATAAAGTAACCAATACATTCAATGTGACACCCATGAACGGAAAATAAAAGGGCGGTGATGTAGTAGATGTGCAAAAAAGCAATAATTTTAGTTCGATTCCTGATTTAAATCTCTTTGGACTTAAATCTTTTCATAGAGTTTTGAAATTATTTGCACGTTACTATTCACAATTTGCAAAAAAAAAAATCCATGGATATGTGATTGCGAAATATAGTTGATATAATAACATGAATAAATATAGGAATACTTGCTTCAAAACATCACACCGGAATTGGTTACATGCACATTTCCAAATGGTTTAATTGGAACGCTTCAAGATTTTCGTAAGAACGCGTCACTTTTAGATTTCTTAATCTGCAATATAAGTATGGGTTCAAAATGTCCTCCGATGTGTTCTTGTTTTCAGCAATCATCACAAAGCAGGGTTGTTGTAAACTGTTCTAGAGGTAATTATACCAGCATGGCACTCGTACTTTCCAATTTCGACAACCTTGACATTGATTTCAGTCATAACTACATTCTTAAGTTCTTATATTACGAATATTAAAAACGGACCAGAAAAATAATTTATCATATAACCGTATTACCTATATAGATTCTGCAATATATATCATAAAGTCACTAGACCATATTGATCTAAGACGTAACCGGATCAAAACCTTAGATCGAGCAATTCAACAGCAAAGTCCACAGAACATATTTCTAGGAGAACTCTTCCTTGGAAAGTCTGATTATGTTTCAGGTGGATTCACAAATGGATAGATCGTCAAATTGTTTCAAAAACATTATAAAATGTTCTACAGGAAATCGTGCCATAGACATTTCATTGTTGTTAGAAACGGATGTTTGTGCTGTTAAAACATTGTAGACAAGGAAAGCATTATTTATCGTTTTTGTATGTGCAGTGCTGTTTTATTTATTATAATTTACGCCACGAGTGTAAGCTTCTGATGCGAAAATACAAATATTATTGCAAATTCTCCCAAAGTTGCGCGGGAAATTCGACAAACATGTCATTCACACTTTTTCTGCAATTTAAGCTTCAAATTTTTTATCACATTAGCGACAAAGGTTTTGCAACTGGATGAATATTTTGACCGAACTACTCGAAATAATGTCGATTTTAAAAGTTGCAGCAAACTTTGGTTGTTACGATATTCTGTCGTTCCTTGGAGCTTTTATGACGTCATAATGGGAAACGTCAAAGCTCTGCAGGATATATCAACGACACAGTCTCTACGATTTTTCTGACGTCTAGTTTATCTATTTATCTATTTGTGTAATCATGATTCTGTTTTGAATACATAATCGGAAAGAGCAAATGCAATAGATGTTTATTTTTATCAGTTTGACTTCGTGTGAAAACTTGAATAAAAGTTATTGCCTTTGAAACTTTGGGAGAATCGCTTGATATATCCAGGTCAACCTCTGATATATCCGGGTCAACCGGATATGGCTTTTTCGGAAAGGCTCTGCTGGCTGATATAACCATGGGGAAGGATGATAAAACCACGTGGAAGGATGATAAGTAAGCATATCAAAGTCTGGTAGGAAGAAAACGCATTATATTTAAGTTATTACTTGCACTTTTAACATAGACACTGCATTCTTTTATTCAAAAATAAATGTAGAATGAAAAAATAAATAAAATTTGGGGAAAACATCGTTTTATTTTAGAACCGGTATAGAGATAAAGTTTCGTTGAAAAAAAATAATAGTGGAGAGACTATCTGCATTGAATCAAACTAAATATACACCAATACACAAGCGTATCAGCGGCATATATGTTCTTATCCTTACATAATGACTATCGACTATTGAAAAATTATAGCAAACATGTTTTGTTTTCCAAACTTTGACTTCCCGTTCCTAGTTGAATTATTTCCATATCTCTAGCATATTGAATCAACGATGACAGGATACAGAGTAAATGCACATGACATATTGCCTATCTCTACAAATACATGGTAAAACATTTTGGTAAAACAAGCGGAGTAAATGCACATGACACATTGCCTATCTCTACAAATACATGGTAAAACATTTTGGTAAAACAAGCGGAATAAATGCACATGACACATTGCCTATCTCTACAAATACATGGTAAAACATTTTGGTAAATGCACATGAGACATTGTTTCGACAACTTATGCCTCTTCAGTGCAGATAAAATCTAAACGTTTGAGACAAACGTTTAGATTTTATCAAAATGTTTTACCATGTATTTGTAGAGAAAGGCAATGTGTCATGTGCATTTACCTAATATTTCTGGACGATTTTTTCCCGAACACTTAGCCGGTGAAAAAAAATCGCATAGATAGAACTAATGATCACATCACTGAGCACGTATCGTTTTAGAAGTGTTTTATCACACCCCTAGTAAGCTGGGTAATCTTTAAGTAAAGGCGAATGTTAAATGAAAAAATGTAGCTAAACATTACTCTGAACCCGTACAAAACATTATCAAATGTTACTTAAAATAAGAAATCTGTTTACATTTTTCTCAATCGGGCTAAACATTATTTAACCGGACTAAACCAATTATACGCAAACTCTTCTTAACTAAACTGTTTGAGGAGGACTCGGCTCATTAGGGGTGTTTTAATTAGGGAAAAAAATTGGATTTCAATTCTACTGCTGGTAAATTTTCCGAAAGTCTCAAAGACCACTTATTTTTTTTTTAGATTTTACCTAACAACTTCACTTAAAGAATTTGTTTCGATTGGGACAAACATTTTCACATATCGGATTTAAAAATATTCTAATTTTGGTAAATTCCATGAAAAGTCTCAATCACCGTATTGACAAAATGACATAGCTTTAAGTTTCAGTTCTTTACCAACCTCGGAGGTCATTGTATTTTATATTGCATTTTTTTTCTCTTAGTACTTTAAATTCATATAATTATAAAAAATGCAAATTTTATGATATGCGCTTCCATGAATTTCTTCCACCGTGGCTGGATCAACATCTTGTAATTAAACGTTAACGGCAATTAAAAGTAATCAAAGATCAATATGATGAAAATGATGAATATGAAATATATAAAAATTGTACCGAACATACATCGATCATTCTAAAATTATGAAAATGTGAACTAACTATATTTATTTTCCGTAACACAAAAGGGATTGCAACCAAGGTCGGGTGCAAAAGGAATTGAGGGGTATATGCCCCCTCTTACAACAAAAGAAAAAAAAAATAGTTGCAAGAATTCTATATTAAGCAAGCCGTATATTCTTAATCTTTACATACATGTATCTTTACTTCTTTTACTTGAGAATGAAATTTCTATAGGATTTTTAATTTAAAAAATCGTCCTATTTTTATTTTCTAGAATCTATACCATTTTCGGGATTTTCTGAAAACCTGGATCCGTTCTGGCAACTTCTATTTTTAAAGCATCAAATAAAACAAAAAACAACTGTGTTAAACATCTTTTATTTAATGAAAATCCAACAAAGAACAGCTTCAAAATCTATCGAAGAACGTACGTTTTCACCAATTAATGGCGCGACGTCAGATAATATTTGGCACTGGTAACTTCATAACGGCACTGACGTTTGAATTTAAAGGGTTAACCAAAATGGACGAAGTAGTTTACTTTCTACTTCGTCCCGCTTCACTAGGAAAACGCATTTTTAAATAGGTTTTTAATTAATGATTGCAGGATAAAAAACAATATGAAAAAGAAAGGAAATGGGGTAAATGTCAAGGAGACAACATCCCATATCCAGGTTAAAACGACAAAAAACAAAACATCTAGGGGTCACCATATGGTCTTCAACACAGTCAGGAACCTCACACCATATAGTAAGCCCTAAATGGTCCCGAAAAGGTAAAAAAGTGAATAAATCAATGGAAACAATCCACATCAAATAACCCAAATATCAAGAAACTAAAATTTTATAAGAAGACAAGGACAAGCCAATGACCAACATATTCCTGACTTGGGACAGGCGCAAAAATTGCGGTGGGGTTAAACTCGTTTTCTTGGATCCAAACCCTCCCCCTATGTGTGGTGAATGGCTAAAAATAAATACACAAAAAGACTCACAGTAAAAATCAAACTAGAAAAAAGTCCAACTTATCAATACGAGTACCCTTACAATGAAGTACATAAAACATGAAGACAATAAACACAGGTACTGTCCGGACAAATGCTCTCAGTTACTGACAGCTAGCTAAGGACATAATTTCCGTTGACTATGATATCAAGCCTTCTTACATATGAAATTTCAATTGAAATACGTACATTGTCCGGAAAAACAAAATTATTTGCACTCGCTGCGAAATAGGCGAGAAATGCTCGGTAAACCTCTACCTGTTTCCAAAGCTCGTCAAATAAATTATATATTTTCCGACAGTATTCATATTAAACAAATTAATACAAGTGTTTTCCGCGTGTCGTAAATTTTGCGATTATTTTCAAAATATATCCGTACATAAATGATTTTTACAGACTTTTCACAACTGTGTAACAGAAGTAATTGTTATAAAAATAAGAACTATGAAATTCAATGTTGAAATACAAGTAAAATAAATCATTACCAAACTAATTACACATATTTTGGTGTATACATTTCCAAATGCTTTGATTTGATCTGCACTGCAGAGACATAAGTTGTGGAAATACGCATATGCAGAAACTAAATAACAATAACTTCGGTATTTTGTTATTTTATATCATATTTAACTTCTTTCAGCGATGTAGGATAAACGTAACTGTTACATTTCTTGGACAATCATTTCTTGTTTCAAGTGATCAAAACTTGCATACTACTGACAACCTGTTCCGCAAATATGTAATATGTAAGTAGAAAAGGATATTTCGTCATAAATATGAAGTGGACCAACTATACCTCCGAATACATTTCGAAATAAGACAGGGAACTTCGTTACAAGATTATAATGGTGAGTTCTCTATCTAGAGCATTTTTAAACATTCGGTTTAGTCAACCTTTACGAAAATAATTGTTTTGCACACTTTGAGGGTAGTCATATATGGAGGAAATACATTACATTGAAACCATAGAAACTATGTATGTTTTTTTTTGGAAATCGGGAGCTTAAAAATGCATGACAATAAGAGAGGAACCATCATTTCAGAGGGATTGTATAAAGAGGACACTTGATTATAACAGATCAGCAATCACTTTTATTTTAGTCCGTGGGCTGGAATAACCCCTCCCCCCTTTGCATCCCTCCACTTCCGAACCCCATCCATTTTTTTGAAGTACGCATACCTCCCATCTTCAAAATAGGCATGTTAACACGAGCATAACCTGCACGCACTTGTTGAATTTGGCCCATTTTTAGACCCAGCTACCGAAATTTTGGAAAATTTCGTTTTTCGTTCAAGTTTTCCTGTTAGTTGCTTCAAAATGTTGACCAAATGCCTTCCAGTTATAAAAACGAGGTATCAAATAATTGCTTATTATTTTAGCTTTACAAAGAATCCAAGTTTTTACAATTTCTATGCCCAATACGTTCCATAGCGCAATTTAACGTAGCCCTACCCCAATGAAATATTGACGAAAAAACTGATATTTTCATTGAAATTGTGTAAGTTTGATGGTCTAGAGAACACGATGCGAATGTCACTTCCCGATTCTGAAAATTGTTTTTAGCTTTTCAATCTATTTTCTTCAATATGAAACATGTTTAGACGATGTTAACATATTTTAAATGACCAAAATTTTATTTTCAAATAGACCAAATAAATTGACCTTTGAATAATTTCGTTTTTGAATGAGTCTTGTCTTTCTTTTGCCTAACATTATTTTTTATTAAACAAATATCATCTAAAATAGGTATCAAATGAAAGCTTATTATATTTGCTTCACAACCATTACAAATAATGGCTGCTTTTAGGTAATATAAACATCATACATCAATAAAACTTACCCCTACCCCAACAAATTTACTCTAAAAATATCAATTTTTTGTCTATTATCGCACAAAAATAACCAGAACACGTAAAATATGTGTTGTTTATGACAATGTTGCATAAATAAAATTATGATTTGTTATTTTAACAGTCATTTGTTGACTTAAACTCAATATTTTGCCCGAAATTCATGAAAAATGGGAATTTTTAACATTTTAGAATTGTCCAAAGTTCACTCTTAAATCGTTTTTTATGCAAAATCTGGAGGAAATATCTGCAGATATACCAATTAATTGTACCAAGCGACACATTAGTTGTCTTAAAACATTGTTTAGAAAAACAGTGAGTGTTTAATGTGACTCTGAATACCGAAAATCTTACCCCTACTCCAACAAATTTTCACTAAAATTGTCAATTTTTTGTCCATGTTTGAATGAAAATAACCAGAACACGTAAAATGTATATGGCAATGTTGCATGAATTACATCATGATTTGGTATTTTAACAGCAATTGGTGGACTAAAACTCAATATTTCTCCCCAAATTTATGAAAAATGGGAATTGTCCATAGTTCACTGTTAAATCGCAATATATGTCAAACTGTAGAATATATCTGCAGATATACCAAATAATTGTTCTGAGCGATACATTAGTTGTCTTAAAACATTGTTTAGAAAAACAAAGAGTGTTAAATGTGACTCTAAATACCAAAAATCTTAGCCCTACCCCAACAAATTTTCCCTGAAATTGTCAATTTTTGGTCTATGTTCGCATAAAAATAACCAGAACACGGAAAACGTTTGTTATATATGACGATGTTGTATAAATTACATCATGATTTTGGTATTTTAACAGCCATTGGTCCCCTCAAACTCAATATTTCTCCAAAAAGTGATGAAAAATGGGAATTTTCAACATTTCAGATTTGTCAATAATTCAGTTAAATCGCAATATATATCAAATCTATAGCATATATCTGCAGATATGCCTATTAATTGTTCTAAGCGAAACACTTGTTGTCTTAAAATATTTTTTAGAAAAACAAGGAGTGTTTAATGTGACTCTAAATATAAAAATATTAGCCCTACCCCAACAAATTTTCCCCAAAATTATCGATATTTTGTCTATGTTGGGATAAAAATAACCACAACACGCAAAATCTGCGATGCATATATCAAGGTTGCATGAATTATATCGTGATTTGGTATTTTAAATCCGACTTTGTCTGCTTAAACTCAATATTTTGTCCAAAATTGATGAAAAATGGGAATCTTTAGCATTTCAGATTTGTCCAAAAGTCACTTTTGAATAATTATATGTAGCGAATCTGAAGGATCTATCTGCAGATATGCCAATTTATTGTTTTAACCGATACATAAGTTATCTTTAAACACTGCTTAGAAAATCAAGGAGTGTTCATTGTGACTCTAAATACCGAAAATCTTATCCCTACCCCAACAAAATTAAACTTAAAAGTCCCCAAACTATGTCTGTCTTTAAATATATATGAACAAAGCATACTAATATTTTACTTTCTTTGCAAAAGATGCATTTGACAAATCGTTATATGTTATTTTAACACCAAAATATTGGTAAAATTGAATATTTTGAACGATTTTCGTGAAAAATGAGGAATTTCCAGCATTTCACAATTTTACGAAATCCAATTTTTATTGTTAAATAACTACCCATAAACCACGCGCATGATCTTATTAGAGATATTTATCAGTCTCTGTGTATTTTGGTGTTTGAAAATGACATGTCATTGGACCTTTATACAATGTTCAAGCTTTTCAAGCTGAATAAAATGAAATAAATTGTATTGAATATGTGTGGTAAGGGGGAATATGTTTGTAATTTTTGAGACTGTAGTTAGTCTAAAATGTTTAAAAGCATACTTTGTAATTGCTTAGATATAATGAAAGGATATTCAATCAATATTTTCAAGTTACATATCAATTTCATGAAGTATTTGCATCTCAAAGTAAAAACAGCAGAAATTCTAAAAAACGGAAAAGTCTCATTTTGCATACAATTTCGGGCAGAAGAGTCGAAAAAACCTCTTAAAAAGTTTAAATCTATTTAAATGATCTTCTGCATGTCAGCTTCAGGGAAATAAACACTAGAATTCCCATTAAACATTATCTTTTTATCATTTAGGGCCTGAATATTTAAATTTTTCCCTTAATTAGAGGAGGGTTGCTAATTTTGACATTTCTGAACCTACAATACGTCTAAAACTAAAATGTGTGTGCACAATTTGTTGCTTATATATTACAAATTATTATTAAATCGGCCACATAAAATTGTGAAAAAATATAAAATTCTGAAAATTTCCATTTTTCAAATAAAAATAAAAAAAATCAAAATTTTATGGACTTTAATGGTTTTATTTTCCAACATTGTATCAAACCTGATAAGTAAGGCATAAAAACTAGATCAAATGACGAGGGTTGTTTATCTGAAGAGAATTGACAGCCTAAAATCGTCATTTTCGCAATGTTTTAGCAGGGGAGGGGTACATTTTTTGTACCCCCAGATCACAAAAAGGGCGTAAAATGCCCAAACTTGAGTTCTTTGTAAAGGATATCAAATTAGCTTTAATTTGGTACCAAATTTGAGTACATATTACTTATGGTTTGAAAATTATTGAGCTTAAAAGATGAAACTTAAATTAAAACGAAAATACAAGAAGTGTTCATGGTGTACTATGAAAGTGGCCCTATACTGTCTATGCGTGCAGGTTATATTCGTGTTAACATGTTTTATTTTGAAGAGGGGACATAGAAAGACTGAAAAAAATCGGTCTGGTTCGGAAGTGGGTTGGGGAGGGGGGTGATGCACGGAAAATGTTTCCAGCCGACGGATTATAGGGCTACCACCAAAAAAGACTATTGGATCTTGGCGCCTAATTCACCACTTATCTTACCCTGATCAGAAAATTGATTCGGTTTACGCAGGAATCTCTGATGAATCTGCAGTGGTGCTTTATGCTGGTATTATTGAGGCTATTAATCACATAAAAAACTTTGGTAAAGAGGCTTTCCTTTGCAAGACCGACTTAAGATCTGCATTCCGCACGATACCAGTAGACCCTAAAGACTATGATTTATTAGGTTTCAAATTTCAATCTATGTTTTATTTCGACCGCTGTTTACCATTTGGGTGTCGAACAAGCTGCAAGATTTTCGAGGAATT
Organism: Modiolus philippinarum; assembly: GCA_002080025.1. NCBI lineage: Eukaryota > Metazoa > Mollusca > Bivalvia > Mytilida > Modiolidae > Modiolus > Modiolus philippinarum. The sequence continues at coordinate 16,204 of MJUU01053908.1, read as the reverse complement.
TAGGACAGCCATAGAATGGATAGCCATTAAAAAATTTGGGGTTTCAGCTATGATCCACATCCTTGATGACTTTTTAATTATTGAAAACTCTATGGAATCAGCAATTTCAAAATTAAAAGCCTTTTTACATATGTGCCAGGATATCGGTGTAACCTTATCAAATGAGAAAACTGAACTTCCGTTGCAGATCATGGAATTTGTGGGCATAACGTTAGACGTTACTAAGCAAGAGGCTCGCTTACCTAACGATAAATTAATTTAATGCCGAACATTACTTACAAAATGTTTAGGTTTAAATCGCTGTACACTCAAAGAACTGCAAAGCCTCATTGGTGTTTTAAATTTTGGTTGCATGTAGAAGTAAAACAAACTTTAGTGGCAAAGAGAAAGAAATGTTGTCATCTGGGAAAGAAATGTCCCATAGCGGTCCACAAGATCGTGATGTCGACTGTAAAACTTCTGTAGTGATGACTTCAAGTCATGGGTAACATTACCTTGTTTACATAGCCTATTTCTAAGCAACTGAGCTCTACAAAGGTAGTTACTGTATCGAGCACAGGCCCTTGAGTAGCGAATCAGTTCGGAGATGTAAACTCCATATGTTGGTGCTTTTGGAATTTATCTACAAAGAAAGGGAAAGTTGACCAATGAAAAGTGAAGTCATCACGTTTGTCATACAGCCTAGTTTGAAGTGTACCTCTGTAGTCAGTTTCAAGAGGAATGTCAAGGAACGAAGCCAATGTGGATGTATTCGTAGTATCCTAAATTTCGAGCTCTTTTGGATAGATAAGATGAAGAAAATAACCAAAACGAGGGTTGTTTAGTGATAAAAAATTATCTATATAGACTACAATAGACTATGAAATAATATGGAAAAAATGTAGATGAGACAAAGTCTCTATAAATTAACAATGAAGGGATATGGAGTAAATGCAAATGAGACAAAATCTCTACAAATACATGGTAAAACACAGCAATGGAACAACGCTTTTATTGTTGTTCTTCATCTTGAAGTCACCATGAGGCCTTCAACAATGAGCATTACTCATACCTCATAGCAAGTTCAAGAAGGCCCCTAGCACCAGTTTGAGCGGTATTCATTGCTAATTGCTGAGCAACGCTACATCCATGTCTTTTTCTCCTTTGATCCATGGATGCGGGATCGTCAACAAACATAACCTTAACTGGCAAAGTGTTCTTACAATCGCTGTCATCAATTTTGTGACAAAAAGACTAGTAGAGGACAACCACCACAGGGCACTCATCGAGCCAATTGTAAGAAAACTTGGCATGATAAAATCATGAGACGTGATCACAATAAACAGGTGGTCAGAAGAACAATTTTGAATTACAAAAAAATTAAAAAGCCAAAATATGAAAGAATGATAGTGCATTCATATGAGAAATTCTCCCAAAAACAAGTACACCATAACTGTAATGTATATAGAGCATACATCTCTCTCACGGGGAATCTTTTTACGGACTCCACATTGCAGAAGAGACAAACTCCTGTCTTAAATTAACAATGAAGGGATATGGAGTAAATGCAAATGAGACAAAATCTCCACAAATACATGGTAAAACACGGCAATGGAACAACGCTTTTATTGTTGTTCTTCATCTTGAAGTCACCATTAGGCCTTCAACAATGAGTGTCAAATTAACGACTGACGCCCTTGGGTATTCAAATAATTAGCTTTTATTGCTTAAAATATTTACTTACTGAACAAATAAAAGGTTATGGACTTAATGAACATGAAACATAATACCTACAAATTACAAATTCAGGAAACATTAAGTAAAAATGATTTTTAATGTTGTTTTTCTTCTTGATGTCACCATGAGGCCTTCCACAATGAGCAAACACTAATTTCAAGACGGTCCCTAATACTGGTTTAGGCGGAATTCACTTGCTAGAAGACAGACAATGTTATATTCATTAGCTATATGAAATTCGTATTCAATTAACAATGAAGGGATATGGAGTAAATGCAAATGAGACAAAATCTCTACAAATACATGGTAAAACACAGCAATGGAACAACGCTTTTATTGTTGTTCTTCATCTTGAAGTCACCATGAGGCCTTCAACAATGAGCAAGTATATGACACCAAATGTAACATGCCTTTTAGCTTGCATACTCTAAATTTTGCAATGCATTATATCAAGCAAAAATCAAATCAATTACAGTCATTACATTGACATTGACGCTGTCATAATACTTTTTATATACTTACGTCAATTAAAGGCTGTGTAACGAATATATTACACGATATTTATAATAGAAAAAAGAAGAGAAACGGGGAATGTGTCAAAGAGACAACGACCCAATAGGTTTGCTTTGATCAAAATTGAATCGAAATAACGCATGATAGTTAACTTACTCATAGATTCCCATACGAAAATATCTAACAAACCAACGGTGTTAATGGATGATATCATTCATATTTATATTTCTTTCACAGAGTGCCATTAACTTTTTCATCTTTATACTGTACGAATTATTGTTATATACACCGGAAGGGAAACGTCAATTTAAACAATTACCTGGATTTTTTAAATGGACACCTGTTGAGGTTTTTAGCAAAAACTTGTATTGTGCAAATTTCTGTGAATCTGGTAATCCTCTGGATAGCGGCATGCCTGAATTTCAACCTAACCCTAAAAAAGTGTGTTGCTATTACACGTCAACACCATACTGGACTTTCTCGTACTATAGAAAATTTGTATGTCATCTGTCTGTTGTTGGAGCAAATATAATCAAATTACATAACACGGGATATTTTACTCATCAAGAACACGATATGATCTATTATATTGAATATCCATTCAAGCAGTTATCTTCCTTCCCAAGAAATGTATGTGACTTTCGTCATATTGTATATGTACAGTTACCCGGAAATAATATAACAAAATTACCGAATATTAGCTGTTTGAATGAACTGGATACTTTCAATCTGTCTTACAATTACATAAAATATATTCGTTCCACTTCATTTTCCCGCCTTTTTAATTTAAGAGTTTTAGACTTGTCCTTTAATATGATTACTACGATAGATGCAGGGACATTTGGATACCGTCCGGGTTCTTTGATGTATATTTACCTGACAAGTAATAGACTGACAGAAATTGACATTTCAAACATCGTATTAGGATACCAGTTTGCTGAGATTAGTCTTCGGTCTAATTATATCAATAAGATGACCAATAAATTCAACCTTGAATACTCGGACAACAGGAATGTTGTAGGGGGAGGTGTAATCGATGTACAAAACAATAAATTTAGATCGGTAACAGATCCAAAAACACTTGGATTTAAATCAGTTGAAATTGGCCTAAAATTAGCTTCCCGCTATTTCCCGTATTTTTCAGGAAATCCATTCATATGCGATTGTAAAATATTCGATACTGTGAAAATAGCAACAGTTGCTTCCAAGCATCATTCTGTCATTGATTTCGCCTGCACGTACCCAAATGGTTTAAAGGTAACGCTTCAACAATTTAGAAAAAACGAGTCTCTCTTGGATCGCTTAACCTGCAGTATAAATATGAGTTCAAAATGTCCTCCTATGTGTCACTGTTTCCAACAACCATCATAAGACAGAATTGTCATAAACTGTTCAGTAGGCAATTATACCAGAATGACACATATACTTCCTGATTTCAACAACCTTGACATTGATTTCAGTCATAACTATATTAGAAAATGTTTGTATTACGAATACTTGAAAAGGACGAAAAGAATCAATTTATCACATAACCGTATTACCTATATAGATTCTGCAATATATAGCATCAAGTCACTGGACGTTATTGATCTAAGGCATAACCCTATCAAAACTTTAGACAGAGCCATTCAACAGCGAAGTCCACAAAACACATTACTAGGAGAACTAGTCATAGGAAAGTGTGACTGTTCTTTTAAATGGATTAAAACGTGGATGGATCGTCAGATTGTTACAACTGCTTTCTATTCAAAAACTGCAATAAAATGTTCCATCGAAAACAGAGTTGTCGACATTTCAATGCTGTTAGAAACGAACGTTTGTGCAATTAAAACTTCATATACAGGGGAAGCTTTATTTATCGTTGTTTTATGTGCAGTGCTGGCAAGTTGTTTTATTTATTATAATTTACGCCATGAGTTTCAGCTTTTGATGCGAAAACACAATGGTAATTGCAAGGACCAATCACTACATACTTCATCAGCTTCGTATGACGTATATTTGTCATTTAGTCAGAATAATGATGACGTCATAAAATGGACAATTAATACCCTTTGTCGACATCTCGAGAATAAGGGAATTATCGTATGCTTGCCGCCACGAGATTTCATCGCAGGTGACATAGAAATGGATCAAATCAGGACAAATGTTGGAAAAAGTAATACTTTTATTGTTGTACTTAGTAAGGACTATGAACAAAATCTATTCCAGCTTACTGAATGGAGGAACATTTATGCCAAGTTCATGTCAGAACCTTCTACAGTTGTGAGCATTATAAATTTCGATATGTTGAGTCAGTCAGATATTATCAGCCAAAAACTGAGAGCATTCATCCGGTTAGGTTGGTATTTTGATTTTCAAAACTTCAACAAAAGTTTGCTCTCAAAAATCGAAAAGCGAATACAGAAGAAGTGATTTCAATTTATTAATATTAAAATAAGTTTAACGCATTGTATCCAAGTCATTTATTTCACTTTTGCATTTATACCCTGTAGATCTGTACGGTTATTCTGTTTATGTCCTTATTTTACAGAAGATAGTGTATTCTTGTTATTTAAAACAATGTGAAAGAATTAACGATTAAGGAAGTAGACCAAGGTTAAGGGACATCACTCTAAAAAATCACTAGTAAGTTTGTTAAAATTATTTTCATACATAAATTCTAAGCTTCTAAGTCACATAGATTATTCTAATTCTTTTACACGTCAATACTTTAAAATCATGGATAAAGCCGATTCTTCCAAACGTCTTTTTCATAAATAAATTCTTAGCTTCTTAGTAATGAAGACTATTTTAATTCTTTTACACACCAATGCTTTTAAAAGCATGGATAAAACCGACTCTTCCAAACGTCATTTTCATAAATGAATTCTTAGCTTCTTAGTAATAAAAGACTATTTTAATTCTTTTACACATCAATGCTTTAAAAGCATGGATAAAACCGACTCTTCCAAATGTCTCACTGATTAAGAGTTATCTCCCTTAACCTGCATCTTCTACCTTAAATAATAAAAACAGCCATTAATTAAGTTACGTTGTATTACTTGAAATGCCGGTAACGAGATAAATTTATATTGAAGAATCCAGTGGAAGGATAAAATGCAACTAAATATACTCCTAATACAAATAAAAATAATAAACACAAATGCAATATTGGCAGCTTTCATATTGACCCTGGACAATTGAAATCCTAACTTTTACAGAATAACAAAATACCGATTTCGTTTCTGCATATGCACATTCCGACAACTTATGTCTCATCAGTGCTGATCAAATCAAAACATTTGAAAATCCAAATACTGAAATATGTGTAAAAGTTGATAGAGAACAAATTACCAATAGGATCTAAATAGTAAATCAGCTAAGGACAGAGCTATGCGAGAAGGAGATACTTCTTTGTTTTGAAGAGAATTTTGTTAAATTTAGATATTTTAGATATTTAGATGTTTCCAAAAAAAAAAATCGGTTTTCGGGACAGCACCAAACCCTCAGGGACTAACAGTCCATCAGCAGAGGCATCGGACCAGTGGTAATAAATAACAAAATACCGAACTTACTCTAAATTTCGTTTCTGCATACGCGCATTTAGACAACTTATGTCTCATCAGTGAAGATCAATTCAAAACATGTGGAAACTTGTTTTTTTTCTATTTTCAACAGTGAACTTTACCATTTCTGTAATGGGGTAATAATGAAATTACCGAACAGAGTTGTCAAGAGCCGAATTTCATGAGACAAAAAGACAAATCAGGTGGAAACCACCGGAAAAATTGTCGCCCTCAATGGTCCTGACTTGGTATAGGCATTTCAAAAGAAGTATTCTGTTAAAATAAGTGGATGGGGCTACTCTTCAATCTTATTTCTATCACTTTAAGCTTTCGATATTCGTTTTCAGTCTTGTTTATGTCTGTAGTCAGTCTTGTTATTCGTATCCATACTTGCGTCATAAGGCATGACTAAATACCGAAGTTACTGTGAATTTACTTTCTGCATATGCGCATTTCAACTTATGTTTCTGCAGTGCAGATAAAATCTTAATGTTTGGAAGAAAATAAACTCAAAGATGTTTAAAAACTGGTAGAGAACAAATACCCATATGATGTAAATGTAAAGCCAAAATCAGCTAAGGCCAAAGCTTTGTATGAGCGAGATACTCCTTAGTTTAAAAAAATACAAAAATTTATATATTGAAAGGTTCCAAATAGAATTGGCTATCGGGTCAGCACCAAAGTGCTGACCGCTGGGCTATTGAATGCCCTCGGGGACTAACAGTCCACTAGCAGAGGCATCGACCCAGTGGTAACAAATGTCTAAATACCGAAGTTACTGTGAATTTATTTTTTGCATATAAATTGCTATTTTTCATATTGTATAGAGGCAAGTACTTTTATTTATTGTGATTGATTGATTATAAGAGTTTATCGACCTGTGAGCAATATTTCAGCTATATCAGGACGAGAGCAAATTAAAAAATAAAAAAAATGTTAAAAAAGTTAAGGAAGAAAGAAAAAGGGGTCGAAGGAACAACCGGCGGAACGAGTTTTGATTGCCACTGGAAAAGGGGAGAAATGGGTAGGGCAGAAAATTTTGTCTTCTATACGACAGTGCGCCTGCTCTCTTTTGACTCCATGGGGCGTGGCTATAATTGTTCGCGGCCAGGCTTTCCGTATTAATACCCGACTACCCCGAATAGACCGGACATTTCTCTATCCACCTGGGGACGCACCCGACAGCTCTGTAGTCGGAGCCTCTGAAAGCTGATTCAGGTGCATGGTTTATGTATTGTTAAAGAAACAACAGCAGTAGAAAATTTAAAAGAACAAAGGTCGCATAAATAACAAGAGACATTACATCTATAAAACACGAAAATAACAATATAATATTTAAGACAATGAAAAACCGAAAGTGGCACAGGTTGCTTCGGAAGGGCGAGTACGTCCTGTTCCGTATAACGAACTAGACACACTGTCAGTGAGTCATCCAGGCTAACGTCAATACAGGACAGATAATGTAAAATCCACGAAGAAATAAAATCTAGCTGTATAATGTAAAATCCATGAAGAAATGAAATCTAGCTGTAAATGTCTCCATTTTCATTTGTGACATCAATGCGTCGTTATTTTCATCATGTTATGGTAGCTCCCAAATATTTTCTTATGAAACGAAAGTTACTGAAGAACAACGACAGTGAAACAATGAAGGAACAAAGCACAAAATTACATAAATCAAAGTCCAAAGACAAGGCAAAAGCAAGGAACACCAAAAGACCAAAGACACTACACCGCCCACAAAGCACACAAACACTACAAATACAACACAAAAAGAATTGTTGAAAAATTCAGGAACCAATAACGTTGGAAATTATTTGTTCATGCATTTAATATTAGAACATTCAATCTAATAATTCTATCAGAATTTTGTTCTCCTTTTCCTTAAATTTTGTTGAAAACTAAGGAGTATCTCCCTTATGCAAAGCTCTGTCCTTAGCTGATTATGGCTTTACATTTAGATTATGTTGTTCTCTATCAGTTTTGAAACATCTTTGACTTGATGGTCTTCCAAACGTTTAGATTTTATTCGCAATGAAGAGACATAAGTTGTCGAAATGCGCATATGTTGAAATTAAATTCACAGTAATTTCAGTATTAAGTTATTTGTTACAACATGGTCGATGCCTTTGCTGGTGGACCGTTAGTCTGCAAGGGTATTCACCAGCCCAGTAGTCAGTACTTCGGTGCTGACCCGAAAGCCGATTCTATTTAAAACCTTGCAATATCTAAATTTTTGTAAATTTTGTTGAAAACTAAGGAGTATCTCCCTCATGCAAAGCTGATTATGGCTTTACATTTAGATAATGTTGTTCTCTATTAGTTTTGAAACATCTTTGATTTGATGGTCTTCCAAACGTTTAGATCTTATCTGCAATGAAGAGACATAAGTTGTCGAAATGCGCATATGTTGAAATTAAATTCACAGTAACTTCGGTATAAAGTTATTTCAAAGATGATAGAAAATTGATATTTGGAAAGTTAACATGGCACAAACATTCCTAACGGAACATGTGGAATACTCTAGCTTGTAGGACTTTCGTTGAGGTTGAGATTGAAAAGTAGTAATAGTACAACACATATAACAGAACAAGTTCATAGGAGAAGTACAATGTTTAAATGTGATAAGGCAGATATTTACAGCATACATCGGAAAAAGGGAGCTCATGCTTGAAAAATGGAGGCAAAATATAACGTTTGAAATTAGATTCTACAAATTAATAATGACGTCAAATTAAATGTGAAAAAAAATGCGACGAAAAAATCAAGAATTTTAACTTCAAATTAATCGTTTCTGATTATGCGCCATACATAGGGCAACTTCGTATGATCCACCAGAATTTTGAAATACACAGTTACACTCATACTAAATATTGATTCGGAATATGTCCATTTGCCAAAGTAGATGTGCTTCTGTATATATGACGCAATCACAATTAATAACTTAACAAAACAAAATATAAAAGTGAGAAAATAAAAACATCGCTGTACACAATATTCATACTTGATACTAGTGATCACTAGTAGTATATATGAATACTTAAACCGTTTCAAGTTTTGCCTTTGGGGATCTGGATTTTTTTTGCACGTCTGTGTAATTTTCGTAACGTTAGCGGATGAGTTTGATGAAAATCTAGGCCTCTTTGGAAATTTCCTCATCTATTTTAATATCCCTTACTTTTGAAAATCCCCAGTTTTTTATTATTTCGAACTCATTTACCCACAAGAAAGCAAACAGTAACTCTAATTACTGTCCTTTTCTGGATCTAATTATGATCATTGACTCTGGTAAAAAAAAAAAAAAAATTATGATACAAGACATGATTTTAATTTCACCGTTACTTATTTACCTTTTCTTGACGCGGCGTTCTTTAGCCCCATCCTAAGGGGTGTATATATCTCCACTGGTACGATTCGCACACATTTGTTTTACCCTTGACGATTTTAATAATCTTACTATCACATCTAAACTTTAACATCATAATTTCACGAGAATGGACAATAATACATCAAACTCGTAGCATTTATCACCCCTGAAGCATTTTTAAAGGAAACAAAACTGTTATGATAAATTGGTTAGCATTCAGGATGTCACCTGTATGTAATGTTTTAAATGCTAAAAACAGGAAGTAAATATACCTCAGTATGGAAGCTAAATCTTCGTTGTTTATTTTTATTTGTTTCCTGTATGGAAGTTCTGGTAAGAATCTATTAATGTATTTATTTCGTTTTTTGATTTGTATTTTATTTATATTCAAACGGATAAAAATGGTACTTTTATTTTCTTTTTACTATAAATCATGGTTTGACAGTTATGATTTTTCTACACTTTATACAACCCTTCCACATAAATTGATTAAATCAAAATTGGGACAACTTATTAAATGGTCTTTCAAATTTTCTGGTCTACAGTTCATTTGTTGTAATAAAAAGCAAGGATTCTTCTCTAATATCATTTACAATAATCATAGTTCCTGGACTTGTGATGACATGATTAAGGCACCGAATTTTTTGCTGGACAATATTTTTGTTCGTTTTGGAAACATCGTTTATCGACAGGTCATTGGAATTCCCATGGGTACAAACTATGCACCTCTCATTGCAGATCTTTTTCTGTTCTGTTATGAACGGGACTTTATGAAAAACTACAGAATAGAACCGTACAAAACAGTGATCAACTTATTTCAATTTTCAACGATAACAGCAGGTACATCGACGATATCCTTACTATTGACAATCCCCAGTTATTAGACTATGTCGACCTCATATACCCGCAAGAACTGAAACTTAATAAAGCAAACGATGATTCTAAATACTGCCCATTTCTTGATCTTACTATCATCATTGACTCTGGCAAAATTAAAACTAAAATTTATGATAAAAGGGATGATTTTGATTTCACAATTACTAATTTCCCTTTTCTTGATGGCGACGTTCCTGTAGTTCCATCATACGGGGTGTATATATCACAACTAGTACGATTCGCACGCGTCTGTTCTATTCTTGACGACTTTAATGAGCGTAACCTTACTATCACATCCAAACTTTTACAACAAGGTTACAGAATTCATAAATTGATTAACACCTTTAAGAAGTTTTATAGAAGATATGAAGATTTGATTTCTAAATATGGTGCGACTCGCAAACAGCTTATTACTTAGGGCATTTCTCACCCTCGATTTTATGGAAATGTTGTTAAAAAATATCAAAAACTGATAAAAAATCCAGAAAAACTTTGACGTAACTTACATTCTTTACGTAATAGGGGATATTGACAGGATATTCTTCAGGATTCCGTTAAATTGGCTTTGGGATCCAGTGACCTGAAGATATTACAGGTATACTGGCCTCTCACTGATACTGCCGATGTCTACTGAAATCTATGATAATTCTTTACCAAACCCTTCGGGGAGTTTTGAGTTTGATCTTTATTCCGTAGTGCGACAGTGTTTTACCAGCAGACTAAGCCGGCAGTTTAGCGGCGAGCACTCCTCGACCCATCTTTCTAAATTACGTTTTTCTCTCCTTCTCAAGATTGTGGTCTTGGGTTTAGTAGTCTACCTGTATTGGGTTTTATTTGTATGCTTTATTATACTATAGGGAAACGGATAGAGAAAGGGGAGGTTTGGGTACCCATAAACCGGTTTAACCCTACCGCTAGTTCTTGCTAGTGCCGGTACCAAGTCCGGCTATCCCGAGTTCCTATCGTTGTCCATGTTTGTCTTTTGTCATTTTATTGTTTTTCTCGTGCGGTTCCCTGGTGGATTGTGGCATGTGATTGTGGTTTACGGCCATTGTAGGTGTTTCCTGTTATCTTTCTTATATTAATTTGAAAAACAAAATTCATCAGAGTATTGTGCCTGTTATACAATCTTTTTATTTGCACTGAATAAACATAAGTTGTCGAAATCTGCATATGCAGAAACTAAATTAACAGAACTTCGGTGTGTAGTTATTTTGTACAACTTAAAAGCATATAGAGCTCGCGTATAACAGGATATTGGATTAAAACAGACATTTCTTAACTGTCCGACTAATTCAGCAAACGCGATAGACATTTTTCAGTAGATCCAGACTTAATTACAGAATTGACACCACCAACTATGCATTGTGGAGGTTCACTTCTGATATTTTGCAATTTCTGTACAGTTTTCGGAATACCTTGGTTATATCAATTTAAAGACATAGTAAGTTTCGCCAATTAATCCATCAATTGATTTCATAATTCCATTTTTTTACACCTTTATGAGCATTCTGATAAAATATGAAATCATATTTACCCTGTTGCAATCATTTACGATAAAACCTTAATGTTTCACCTATGAACATTTAAGAGGAATTCAGTTTCCGGCAAAATTTTTGATCAGTTATATCTCAAAAACTGTATTATCAACCTATTATTTTCTCTAAAACCTAAAATAACTCCTTTTTCAATTTTTTAATAAAATGACACATTTTCCTGAAAACCTTTTTATTTTCAAAGGCAACATGAGCCTTTGACACCACTTGATGTCCGTCGTCCGTCAGTCCGTTAAGTTTGATTCAAAGATCTTCTCCTCTGAAACTGCTGGGCCAATTCTAACCTAACTTGAAACATGGCCGTTGTTACTAAAAATTGAACATAGGGGTAAAAAATCTGACTACCTTATGGACATAATTATATTAACGGGGAACTTGAACATCATTAATGACAAAGAAGAAAGATTTTTTTAGAAAGGAGCCTAAATATCGAACTGGCAAGCATTTTTGACATTATTAAAGACGCTGTTGCCAACTATTGTATAAAATGGCGCAAATGAGAAAGTGCAATCAAAAAGCACTCAGTATGTTCAAAGATAACATTATTACCAAAGTCACCAACAGAATAATTTTTTATAAAGATAATTATAAAGAGTCTGTAAACAGAATTAGGTTAAAATTTATACATGCTAGTAATAAATATTTGTTTGTACCAGTCGACAAAGCCTCCGACAACCTTTCTATTATTTGAAAGAAATACTATATCGATGTCCAACAAAATGAATTGGCAAAGTCTAACACTTTCATACGTACTGGGTTCCTAAGCTCCACAAAAATCCCTATAAACATCGTTTTATTTCGACATCTAGTAACTGTTATACCACTACTTTATCCATCCAGTTAACCAGTGCATTCGCCTGTATTGAAAAGTTAATTATTAAATACTGTGAAAAAAATACCAAAATTCTGGTGTAAATTACCTTTGGAGTGTAAAAATTCCATTGAAGTTTTAGATAAATAAAAATGAATAAAAAGAGCAGTTTCGTCTATTGACAGTTATGATTTTTCTACACTTTATCCAACCCTTCCACATAAACTGATTAAATCAAAATAGGGACAACTGGTTTAATGGTCTTTCAAATGTTCTGGTCTACAGTTCATTTGTTGTAATAAAAAGCAAGGATTCTTCTCTCATATCACTTACAAAAACTACAGTTCCTGGATTTGCAATGACATGATTAAGGCACTGAATCTTTTGCTTGACCATATTTTACTCGTTTTGGCAACACAATTATCAACAGGTCATTGGAATTCCCATGGGTACAAACTGTGCACCTCTCATTGCACATCTTTTTCTGTTCTGTTACAAACGGGACTTTATGAAAAACTACAAAATGCAACCATACAAAACAGTTATCAACTTATTTCAATTTTTAATTATAACAACAGTATATCGACGTTATCCTTACTATTGACAGCCCCAGTTTTGATCTCATTTACCAACAAGAACTGGAACTTAATAAAGCAAACAATGATTCTAAATACTGCCCATTTCTCGATCTAACTATCTTCGTCGACTCTGGTAAAATTAAAAGTAAAATTTATGGTAAAAGGGATTATTCTGATTTCACCATTACTAATTTCCCTTTTCTTGATGGCGACGTTCCTGTAGCTCCATCATACGGCGTGTATATATCACAACTAGTATGATTCGCACGCATCTGTTCTACTCTTGACGAACTTAATGAACGTATTTTTACTATCACATCCAAACGTCTACGGTTACAGATTTCATAAATTGTTAAACGCATTCAAGATATAATCATCTGATATCTAAATATGGTGTGACTGGCAAACAGCTTATTACTAGGGGGATTTCTCATCCTTGTTTTTACGGAAATGTTTTTTTAAAATTTCAAAAACTGATAAAAATCCAGAGAAACTGGGACGTAACTTACATTCGTTACGTAATGGGGATATTGAGAGGATATTTTTCATGATTCCGTTAAATAAGCTCTGGGATCCAATGACCTGAAGATTTTACAGGTTTACCAGCCTCTCACTGATACTGCCGATGTCTACTGGAATTCATGACGATTCTTTACCAAACCCTTCGGGAGGTTGTGATTTTTTTTATTTCGCAGTGCGACAGCGTTTTACCAGCAGACTAGTCTCCTTGAGCTAGCTGGCAGTTAAGCGGCGAGCACTCCTTGACCTATCTTTTTAAATTACCTTTTGTCTTTTTCTTTCCTCCAGAAGATTGTGGTCTTTAAGTTAGTAGTGTACCTGTATTAGGTTTTATTTGTATGTTTATTATACTATAGGGAAACGGGATATGGAAAGGAGAATTGGGTGCCCATTAATTAGTTAAACCTACAACGAGCTCTTGCTAGTGCCAGTACCAAGCCTGGCTATCCTTGGTCCTATCGTTGTCTACGTTTGTGGCAATTGATTGCAATTTTATTGTAGATGTTTCCTGTAATCTTCTCCACAGATCTACTTACCATGATTTACATCTCCTGCAAAGAAAATCTGACAACCCATCTTGGACTTATTGCCCCGTTTTCTTCGAATTTTCACATTTTTTTGTAGTTTTTACTTCACAAACTGTTTGAGATTGAGGTAAAGTTTGAAATGGAAAAGTGTTCAGCTTATCAAGGGCTACAATTTATACATATGCCAGACAGGTTTGCATCTCTTCAAAGATGGTTGCCACCGGGGAATATAGTAAAACAATAGACTCTATGAGAAATGGATTCAAAGATTTTTTCATCTGAAACCGCTCAAACAGTTTGTTCTAAATTTAAGCAAAGTAGGCCTAGTCCTTTGGTGGTCGTCTTCAAAATTTGTGATTTTATGATCTTACCTCATAAGATGGCCGCCAGCAGTGGACATAGTTTTACATAGGACCCAATTAGAAATGCATTTGAGGATCTCCTCTGAAACCACTTCGATTAAATTTGAGCATAGTAGTCTAACAGTTGTCCACCTTCAAGTTAGTGATTTTTATGTTCCTACCTCATCCAAGATGGCTGTCTGTGGGGGTCTTAGGTCAACATAGGACAATGAATAAAACCAGGACAAGGTGAGCGATACTGTATCATATGTTTTTAATCAATCTGAGTCAAAAATTTGTAAGTATTTAATATAAAATTTTGTTCGTTCCAGTGGGAATCGAACTCGTATGGTCAGTGTTTTCAGGGTCGAGAGTCTAGCACGTTATCCATTATACTATCGAGGCCTTGCACAAATTTCGGTTAATTAATGTAGTGAAGTCAACTATCTCACTTTACGGTTCCATTTATCTAATCTGTTCTTTGTTCTCACATAGAGATGGCAGGAGCAGATAATCTGTTATAATATTTATACATATATACATTTAATGATGATTTTATATTGGAAGAGCAGCCAAATACCTCGGTGGGAAGGAAATTTCGCTATTTATATCTCTAAATATAACCCCGTTGGCTTCCTACCCAAGAACCTTATATACATTAAATAATACAATTTGCTTATATAATTTTGCAGATCTAACAATGTTTGGCTGATATTCAGAAATATAAAAAATAAAAAAATATATTTTTTGTTTCAATAACTTTGTACTTACGCAAATATATCTTGAGTTTGTTTTGTCGCCAAAATCGTCATTTTCAAATAGCAAAATTTCTATATCGTCATACCAGATCTTTCATTTCTATCAAATGTGTAGTCAAAAAAAAATGTATTGCATCTTTAAATGGAGCAACTTATGTTTAAACATGAACTCAAGCTAGAACTACATTTCATAGTGTCTTAATCTAGTTTGCAATTAGTTTTATTGTTCGGATATTATGAAATACAACAAAGGATATATAGTAAATGCACATGAGACAAAGTCTCTACAAATCCAAGCAATGGAATAACACTTTTGTTCTTGTTCTTCATCTTGAAGTCACAAGGAGGCCTTCAAGAATGAGCTTTGTTCATACTTCATACACAATATATATAGAACATCACTCGCAGGGGGAATCTTTTCACTAAATACTGCAGGAGAGACCAACTTCAGTCTGAATCAAGATTCCATAATACAAAAATGCCCATGTTGAATAATTAACAGTATTTTTTTTTATGTTGTACACGTGTGTCAAGGAGTATCCTCTAGTAGTTGAAAGAACAAAATGATTCGTCATAAACACTTAAACTACATCTTGGAACCATAGGTATTGCTCTATTGATAATTTTCTGCCACACGTGTCTTTGGTGATATCTAACGCCAATGACAATTTAACCAAACAAACTGAGAAAACTTATTCTTTCAAGATGCAGACAAAGAACATTGGATAAAACTTGTACCTTCTAATTCTGCCTTGTGAACAGTTTAATTATTCGTAAAACTTTTCTCATACTCTGCTACCATTGTCTATTATATATATATAAGAGTCTTGGAGATTTCACAACGATACCCACAAAGATGTTAACTGATAAGAATTACATAATAGATAATATAATGATCACACCTTACCTAACAGTTGACCAATTTTTGATGCGGTGCTGTCGTTGTTGTACTTTTTTATTTCTTTAATCAATGCACCTGGTTTTGCTGGTGTTTCGTAGGCACTTGGTTTTACCGGCAAAGCCGCTGTCGTAGCCGCTGGTTTTGTAGGTTTATTTTATCTGCTACGTACTCTCCTACCTTTTCACCAAGTTTTTTA
>MJUU01053906.1:6262-18987 GCA_002080025.1 Modiolus philippinarum | reverse complement strand
TCGGATTAGTAGTCCTCTGTTTAAATATATGATAAACTGTATAATACCAGAGGCCCTCGTGCTGATATTGGTAACTCGGGATGATACGGCATGTGATACGGATTTTGCCATGTATTATTCCCTATGTAATGTCCGATTCCCTGTTATCTGTTATTGTAATGTCCGATTCCCTGTTATCTGTTATTGTAATGTCCGATTCCCTGTTATCTGTTATTTGAAGAATCAGTTTACTGTTGTTAAGAAAATTCCAATTCCCTGTTATCTTTTATTGAAAAATCAGTTCGCTATTATATTGTTATTGGAACCCCCCTCAGCTTAAGGTGACTCATCATAATTTTCTCTACAATAATTGATTCTGTTGGTGAACTTGGGTAACGATTTAATTTTAAGCAAGTTTAGAGAATCTTTGTCTGCTCTTTATCGTTTGCATCACTTTATGTACAATAATTGGTTACTGCGCCTTTGATATTAAAATACGCTTGCCAGTTTATTTTTGAAGGTGGGCGATATTTAGGTCCTTTTCTAAAGAATCGCTCAACTTTTTTATCTATAATGGTGTTTAAATTCCTCGTTAATATCATACCGATATGATGACGTATATGTTTCAGCTGCTAGGGAAGTTTTTCTCGAACTTAGCATCACTGGTAATAGAAGAGCATTGAAAATGTAGCAGTAGGGTTTTTTTTTTGTATGAAAAGGAAATGAAAGGCATGTCCTGGTTGTTAAGATAGATGGGTATAAGTTTTTGAATATCTGAATCCCGAGAAATATCTGTTATAACAATTAAGTCAGTTCCTTTATTATAATATTTTACTTTCAAAATCGGTTTCTCGATTCTCAAGAAAGGAAAAAAAAAACAATTATTTTAGAACATTCAGAGAGTGCACTATTTACAGGACCTAAGTAGTATCTCCCTCCTGCATAGCTCTCACTCAGCTGATTTTGGCTTTCCCTTTTTAGGTCATATTGGTAATTTGTTCTCTATCAGCTTTGGTACATATTTCGGTTTAGGGATTTCCAAATGTTCTGATCCGATTTACAGTGAAGAGACATAACTTGTCGAAATACGCACATGCAGACATTAAATTCACAGTATTTTCTTATTTAGGAACCTATACATATCTTGGAATGTTTTGGAATTAGAACTCTAATGCAATTATCATTCAGTCCCTCTTATCATAATAATTTTCTATTACTACTTTCACGGGGGGGGGGGGGGGGGGGGGTAGCTTAACATATATTTTAGTACGGGTGTGCGTGTGTAATATATTTTGCCAAGGTAAAAAGGGAGACCCTTTCATATATTTTATGAAATTTTGCAACCTATTCATATAGTTTTGTAAAGTGTAAAGCAACGGCAGTAGAATACCGAAGGAACAAAGCACAAGATTACACAAATCAAAGTCCAGAGACAAGGCAAAAGCAAGAACACCAAAAGACGGAAGACCAAAGACACCTAATGTCCACAAAACACACGAACATTACATATACAACACAAAAAACTAAAGCACTAACAGTACTCTCAATAAACAAGAGTGACATCAGGTGCCTTGGAAGGGTAAGCATGTCCTGCTCTGTATTCAGCACCCGTCACACGGTCAGTGAAGCATATGTTTTGAAAGATCTGTTAGGTTACTGATTAGTTATAAAGATCATATGGATAATATAATTTTGCTTTTTGAAGATTAATTTTGCGGTTTTATATTGGATATTGAAATTTGCAAGCTTATGATATGTCCGAAGTGGAAATTCAGTCCTGTTGATATATTTCTTCTGATATTTCTTGACCTTATCATAAAAAACAGACCCTTTTTGGCCGTACATCCGTACCTACCTTTATATAGGAAGTTACCCCCTCCCCCCGTGACTACTTTTTACTCTATGTGCCCTACTATTCCACTGACAATTATCAAATATATCTCATTTAGGTGATCGACTTTTTCACTCTTGGGAACAAATAATCGAGCAATGCAACAATTAATGCTTTTTAATACAGTTAGTCTTATTCGTAGTGTCAAATGTCTTTTTGCAAACTTTCAACTACTAGTATATGCACAGGGATTCGTTTCCGTAATTATAATATTAATGAACGGTCGACTGAAAAACGTGATTTTTCAGTCGACCGTACATTGATGGTATAATTACGGAAGCGAATCCCTGTGCTATTTGCTTTTAATTTTAATTCACTTCAACTATAGTAAAATTTTGGAATAGTGTCTATATTAACATGAAAATCAATTCCAAGAAGTGTTATAACAAAATGAGCATCGCCATTCAGTTTCTCTTTGCTATACCTTTTATGACTTATCCAAACAACTCGGAGTTTTATCAAGACTTAGTATCTAACAAGATATTTAAGTTCATCTCATGAAGGGATACTTGTAACGATTTTTCAGAACCATCTAAAATAAATGATGCGTCATCAGCAAACCGAGAAATTTCGTGATGAGTATCTAAATTATGACTTGGTGGTTATCCACAGGGCAGTGATATGCGTCTATTGCGGTAGAGATCGAACGTCTCTAGATCTTTGCTGTCGCTGGCTAGCTTACTTGAAGGTGAAATGGACAGTAGCGAAAGTGTAATTCTCCTAGCCAGTACATAGCCTCTACACTAACAAGACTTCTTCATTTCATCCCCGCGGCAGCACATGCTTACTTGAGTGTAGTAGTCAACGATAAATTGAAAGAGATCTCTGAGTAGCAAGGACCCCAGGGGTGCAGAGTGCAGGCCCATCGGTGCGTGGACACGCCCTGGCTCTCACCAAACCTTGCCCCAACTATGGGTTAAATAGTTAACTGCCTTGTGGGTGACCGTGGAAAGTCAAAGGCAACTTCCGTTGCCTTTGACTTTCCACGGCCAATCCAGACAGAAAGGCCGGACAGATGGAATTCGTTAGCATTGGTACTCAAATTGTCTAAGGAAAAAAACGACAGAAAACACGAACCTGGAGGTACTAGGTTGATAATAAGGCCAATCACCTCTCCTTGGAAAATCAACTGATTAAGGAAGCTACAGACAAGTCAAGTGATAAAGGAAAGGGGAGGTCAGGTATTATACAATCCTGGACCCAAGAAAATGAAGATGTCAACATGACGAGGATGAAAGCCAAACGGAAGTCTGCATGCCGAAGAATACGCTGACCAACCCTGAGATGGTACATGAAATATATGCTGTAGGCATAACCGTACCAGCAGTGGCGAAACCAGGGAGCTCAGGGTGGTCTGGGCCCCCTTAGATTGAAAAATATTTAAAATTCTTTTTTTTCTTTTTTTTTGGGGGGGGGATTGGTTCCTCCACTTATTGAAAAATTATGGGTTCCCCCTTAGCAGAAAGTCTTGATCCGCCACTAGCAAGTCATGAAGGAAATGAAAAGATATCAACTGGACACACTAAGAATTGAAAAGATATAAACTGGGCATATTAGGAATTAGTGAATGAAGATGGACAGTTTCTGGCAAAATTAACACCCAAAACGGAGGGACCATCATATATTCAGAAAGATCAGATAACCATCACAGCAATGGAGTTGCAATAGCTATAACCAAAGAGGCATCAAAATCACTGTACAAATGGAATCCCATCAGCGACCTATACAACTAGAATCTTGTCAAAGTATTCAACACTACCACCGTACAAGTTCATGCATCCACAAACAATGCAAGCGAAGAAGAAACTTTTTACGGCCAACTTCAACTTGTTGACAAAAGACAAAACCCCTCATTATGACATTTTGCTAATAATAGGAGACCTTAATGCAAAAATCGGAAATAAATTTGAGGAAGATGGAATACGAGGAAACGTGGAATAAAAGCGAAAGAAATGATAATGCAGAGAATTTTGTTTCTTTCTGTGGTATGAACAATCTAACTATTACGACAACTATGATTCCTCATAAAAACATCTATCCGCAAACATGGACATTAACAAACAACAGACACAAAAATAACATGGCAATAAATGGAAAATTCAAGAGATTAAACTAAGGGCTACTTTAAATAATAAAACAGTAGATATCCTTTCTTTCATAAATAAAACCCCAATAGAAAAAGTCCAACTGAATTTTATAAAAAGTGTCTTGGGAATTAAGAAAAATTCAACAAATATAATAGAAAGACAGGAACTAAATTTAGTACCAATGGAATCTTACATAAAATCTCAAACCTTAATATAGGCCAGATTAAATAATGACAATTTAAGCCCTTTACTAAAAGAAGCCTTTGCTTTAACTAAAACACTAGAAAATGAAGGAACTTGTAGCTGGTATATATATGCAAAAGATTTGATAGAAGAAAGTAAATTAAATCTTAATTTATTCAATGAATGTAAAAGTAAAAAACAAATTCAAAAAATAAAGATAACTGTTAAGAAATCTTTTTTTATTATTATTACAACTACATAGCAAAAGAACAATAAATATTCGTGATGAAAACAATAAAAAAAATTATATAAATATTTAATAGACAAAGAAAATCAGAATTATTATTTATCTCATCCCAATAAAGAAACAGGAAAACTAATTACGAAATTTAGAGTAAGTGACCATGATCTTTAAATTGAAAAGGGCAGATATGTTAAAATTCCAAGAGATTCACTTGTAAATATAAAACACTTTTAAAAAAGAACCTATTTGATCATTATCAAAATTATAATATTTTTACATCATTTTCTACTTTACCAAATCATAAAAAATTAAGTATTGTTAAATTAAGCATTGTTTAAACCTATCAACCCCCGATGATATGAAGGCAATAGTATATTTTATAAAACAGTCAGTAGAAGTTAGGAAGGGAGACCGATGATGTCTTTGTATCAATATTATTCTATGCTAAATTTGTATTGAATTATGTTTGTTGTATGTATGTTTCTTGTATTGCTGCAACCCTTATGGGTTTATGTTTTGCAATTAAATAAATATATACCAGCGGGAAATCTAGTGGTATAAAATTATCTCCCTTCTAGAAA
Organism: Modiolus philippinarum; assembly: GCA_002080025.1. Taxonomy (NCBI): domain Eukaryota; kingdom Metazoa; phylum Mollusca; class Bivalvia; order Mytilida; family Modiolidae; genus Modiolus; species Modiolus philippinarum. Next base: position 14,022 of record MJUU01053906.1, on the reverse strand, counting down.
AGCTCTTCTGTGTTCAAAACTTTTCCAGAACAAATTAACAGCATGGCGACGAAAATAAACAATCGACAAAATGTCAAGATTTCAAAAGAAATAAACAAATACAATATTTAGTGAAAACGTCATTCAATTCCCAGATCTTTACTCTGTAGTTAAAAAGAGATTAAACTTGCCTCCAAGTAATATACGAATTCCTTGCTTAATTTACTGTCGTGATGAAAATATTCAACGGAAAGACTGGTCAAAATCATTTGCTATAGAGTGTTAAAATGCATGTACCCAGACAAAATTATATGTACAGATAGATTTTCTACCATACTTTACTTATAGGTCAATTAAGTGACGATTCTTGTATAAGAAACACGGAGATCCAAAACGCATTCTATGTAACTAGGCAAAATTATATCGTCTTGAAACAACGCCATTTTCGTTTTATACCCAAGATCGCAAAGGGTACTCATCAAAACAAGATTTCATTGGTTCAATCAAGGAAAAGGGCGTGCCTTCAGTTAAAGCCCATTCAAAGACCCCACGTGCTTAGTGAGTAAAAATCGATTTTGTTTATGTAAATAAGACGGTTACCAGGTAGAAATGGTCGTTTTATATACATGATTTCGTCGGAACCACTGCATGTACCCAGTCCAAAATTTGCAAATGAATCGATAAATATTTAATTGCAAAGTATATTTTTTCCTGAAAAAGTTCCGTTGTAAAGAAATGCCTAGATCCAAAACACTTTGGAATCAGGTATATTCCGGGAAATCTCATTTTTCATTAAATATATGCAAGAAATATCAAATTTTTTTTAAAATGTCATTTGTCAACATCAAGATACATCACATGAACATGACAGAGTATAAATTTTCTTGTTATAAGTAACTTTTATCAGGTCTTAACAACGAGTTATACATTGAAATCGACATTTTTATCTTTTCTAAAGAAGAGTTCATAATCTATTGTTTAAATACCACCGGATTTCAGACTGATACTTAATAAACGATGTTAGAATGATGAGAGGTGCAGATATAGGAAGCGACCATAATCTAGTAGTCACCAAATCAAAGTTAAAACTGCACAAGGTTCAAGGAAAGTCTGTTACATAAAAGAGGAACAAGTGCTGTAAATTAAAATTGCAGCAAACATTTTCTTAAAAAATGAGAAAAAGTTTCAGTGCCCTCAATGACAGTGATGAAGAAGACGTAGATAGTCAATGGACAAAATTTAAAGAACATCTATAATGGAAAAACAAAAGACATCTTAGATCCATAAAAGAAATCCAGTCAATAGTCTATACAGGATTATTACACTCATGTTTTGTATTGGAAATCGAAATCAGTTATTGTGAATCTATAATGAATCATTTAGGGAGCATTATAAGGAATATTCTTCTGGACATTTTTGGGTGGACTTCAGTGGATTATTAATTAGGATATTCATTAGTTAACCTCATAATTATCAGATACATTTGTAAGTTGTTATTTATATACTTACATTTAAGTTGTAAAATAATTTGCTGTCTTATTAAAAAGTAGTTGATTTGAGCCAAATATTTGTTCTTATATTGCTGACTTCAGTTTATAGGTCATTTCTGCCTCATAACAATAGGCGGAACAAGATCAGAGAGAATAAAAGACAAATTACAGCAAGAGTATAGCACCAAAGACAAAGATGTAAAACGGAGCACAAAAAAGAGATAATACACAGTGGTTTGAACCAGCCTTTAATGAACTGTAACAGCTGCAAGTAAGGAAAACATGAAGGCAGTTTATAATATAACAAAAACATTATGCTATGAGGAACCAAAGCTAATGGAACATACAAAGGATGAAAATATCGTAATTTGACAAAATGACAGTGAAGTAAAATCAAGATGCAACAACACTTCAACGAAGTTCTCAACAGATCTGAATCCCAGAACCAGCAGATGTAGTTCTTGATGATACACAAAAATTACCAATTAATATACAACCAACAACATTGGATGAAATTAGAGCTGCCATTAAATAGCTAAAGCCCTGAATGGAAAAGCACCAGGTATCGATAGCATTACTAGTGAACTACTGCCAGTAGGTGTTGACACGTCCTCGTAACAAATTCGTCACATCATCAGTAAATAACAGCAGGAGAATAAGGAACAAAGCACGAGATAACATAAATCAAAGTCAAGATATCAGGCAAAAGCAGGACACCAGACGACGGAAGACCAAACAATCTACACATCCACAAAACACACAACCAATGCTACCTCTGAAACACACAGAGCGACATAGGGTGTTCCGGAAGTTAGTATGTCCTGCTCTGTATACAGCACCCGTTACTGTCAGTATGTCAATCCAGGGTAAAGTCAAAATCGGTAATGTCAAATCCGGGAGGACGTAAATCTAGCTGAAAATACCGTTTTCATTTATGACACCGACATTTCATATTAAATACGGATTCTAATATGACTCTCTTCTTTGGCTTTGGAAACAAAGCTATGTACTAATTCCAACAATATTTTTAGCACATGAGTATATCTATTACAATAGGACATTCGTAATGTACAGTTTCACATTTTATTCACTCAATATTAATGTGAAAATAAACTTTTAAATAATGAATCACCCAAAAGCTGCAACAAATAATGACAATAATAGAAATTTACAACAGTTACAAAATTTAAGACTCGGAACTGAAATTGACATAACCGTAACCTAGCAACGGATGTGTTGTTTCTATGTTGCATATCATGCTCTACAATTAAGATATAAAAATTTTAATTTTTAACGTTAATAAAATTAATAATTTGACTTTTATTTCTTTTGCTTTCTTTTTTGACTTCAAATATAACATAACTAAGCAGTCATATAAATCAGAAATACAACCAGCTCACATAAATACCCGCTTCGATTTTAAAATATCCGTATTTTATATTTTTACTACAGATTATTTGTATTAATTCATAAGCTTATGAGCGACTTATTTTAATAAAATAACGAATATAGATTTATCTATGTCCATTTATGTGTGTTTGCATGCAGTTTTCCGACATATTTCAATTCTAGTGTCAAACCCAGTATTGCCCTCTAAGAGCCGCTTCGAATGTTCGCTCGCTATCGCTCGGTATAAAATATTGACAAATATAAGGTCTGCCCATGTTCTAATTCGCATAGAGCCCGCTTGCAATAATCTATTTCTTAAATAATAAAAACACACCAATAGATTAGAAGAAAGTGTCAAACTACCCAAAAAGGGAGACCTAACGTGCTGTTGGAACTGGAGGGGAATAACACTGATTCCTGCAACATATAAAATCCGGAAAAGATGATCATCAAAAGAAAAGCAGAGATGGATGGTAAACATCTAAGGGAAGAGCATGTACAAAGACAAAGTGTGCGTGCAGTAATTACAGCTAACGGATTCTTCCGTAAATGGTGGTTTACAGTGGGAGATGACCCATGTGAGATCGATGCACGCGACCTCATCTCTCACCGGTAAATGACCAACCAGACGTGTTGATTTTTGTGATACAACATACGTAACCATGACTTAACGTCATAAAACACCTGACGTCACAATGTAAAGAATACTCAAATGGCGACAACGTTGTTCAAATAGTAAAGGTTACCAGACGTTTCTTTTTGCCTTTTACGGAAGAAATACGATCTTGCATAAGATCAAAATCAAAGATCGGGATATCTTTCACTCGTGTAAGAAATTCTACGTCTTTTCCTCTCGTTTCGCTACGCTCCACTCGAAAAAAGACGAAATTTCTCACACTTGTGAAAGATATCCCGATCTTTAATCTGACCTTATGCAAGATCCTATTAATCTCTGGCTGGTTTAAAGTCAAATCAGGTATGAAACAAGGCTGCAATATGTCCGGTTTCTTCTTCCTCAAGGTCAGTTATTGGATCATGAGAAAAGAAACAGCAGAAAACAACACAGGAATAAGATCGAATTTTACTACAAAATTGGATGATCTAGACTATGAAGGTGACATTGCGCTTCTATCCAGCAAAAAATGTTTAATGATGTCAGCAAATTTGCTCATTCCACCAGCCTTATGATCAATGTTGCAAAAACGAGGGAAATGAGACTAAACGCCAACAACAGTCAGTCAATCACAAGCACAGATGTCGAATATGACGAATAATTGGTATACCTCGGACAAAAATGGCTAACACTGGAGGCATAAACAAAGATATCGGAAGACGCCCGGGCCTTGCTTTAAGCTACAAACAATAAGTAAGCTCCAACCCGGAACAATGCAAAAATAATAATAATAAAAAACCAAAACATTCCGACAATGGAACTCAAATGTTGTGTCCGTAGGCATTCTCCTCTAAGGTAGTTAAACTTGGAATATTACATAAAGTAATGTCAACATGTTTAGACACCTTCCTGTACAAATTATTTATGAGAATCTTAAAAATGTATTGTCCAATGAAGGTAACGATGGAGAAGATCAGTAACACAATAAAGAGAAGACGCTGGAAATGGCTTGGGCATGTGTTAAGAATTGGAAACAACAGACATGCGAGGGCAGCAATGACATGGACGCCAGAAGGAAAAAGAAAGAGAAGGCGACCAAAAGAAACATCGTGTATAGAACAATTGATAAAGAGAGGAACGACCTGAGATTCCCATCATGGCCAGAAGTATTTTTTTGTCCGTGTTGTTCATCATTATGTGTGTGTGCTGTGCCGTACTCATGTCATCGATGTTGCCATTGTCCTTGCATGGACTGATCGTTCTAGACTGACGTTTTTTCTTCCAACGGAACTTCAGTTAAGCGGAATAAGCCTATTTTGACACATTTGTCATAATCTTTTCAGTTATACACGTACATCAGAAGTCAAATTTTGTCTGTCATGGATACATAAATATTATAATTGAGAATGGATTCATTTGTCTAATATTGTCGTCCACTTAATAAATTGATTTTGGAGTTGTTTTATCGATTATTATACTTTACATTCTACATGTAAATATGCACCCAAGTAAATTTTGCTACCAAATGAAGTAATTTTTTGCTCCCATTTGAATCAAATTTTGCTCCAAGTGAAAAACGCCGATTTTTTGTTTTGTATTTTTGTTGCAATAGCGTTGCCATCTAAATTCATATTAACTTTTTTTCCCTCCTGTATATTTTTGTAAAAACAAACAGACAATCAAATTGGCCCATATGAGCATAACAATTACAGAGTACAATAAAACAGTTAAACATTGGTATTGTGGTAAGTATTTATGAAACAAAAGAAAACGACTAAAATAGTGTTGACAGGAGAGCAACCCAGACACCAAGCAAAGAAAAATATCTAATGAAAATATATGATAACATTGAACATATACATTCTAAAAAAACTAGTGACACAATATTTTTTTGTCATTTGCCATCAATAAAATGAATAATTTTTCTTCGAGTTTTAAGATGTTGGTATTTTATGTATATATCACCTAGAAAATGTTCTTTTTTAAACTGAATACCTAAACTCTGTTTCACTTTCTTTAGATAATGTATTTTTCATTCTGCTGGCTGTATTGCTGTATATATATATTTCGGCTCAAAATTTTGCACGAATATGTGAAAATACTGTGCGCTTCTAAAATCAGTCACTCGTATACTTTTGAGAAGAGACAATTTTTTTTAATTCTTTTATGTATATAGGGAAATTATTTATCGCGAACGATTGTCACCAAGAATGAATTAATCTGACATGGGTAGTGTCACCTTGACACTGACCTGTCGTCAGGTAATCAAGTATTTATTAAATGTTTTTCCAAAACATTGAAAATTTACATTTACACATAGATCTTGGCGTGTCTTTAATTGTAACAGTTTTTTTTGGCGTGTCTTTAATTGTAACAGTGGTTTTAAACAAATTTTAGAGAAATTAATGTTCAATTGCACAATATCATGTTCTTCTTTCATTATTGATGATGTTGTTGTACCAAATCTATTTAGAAGTATTTCAATTGAAATTTCATATGTAAGAAGGCTTGATATCATAGTCAACGGAAATTATGTCCTTAGCTAGCTGTTAGTAACTGACATTTGTCCGGACAGTACCTGTGTGTATTGTCTTCATGTTTTATGTACTTCATTGTATGGGTAATCGTCTTGATAAGTTCGGGACTTTTTTCTAGTTTGATTTTTACTGTGAGTCTTTTTGTGTATTTATTTTTAGCCATTCACCACACATAGGGGGAGGGTTTGGATCCAAGAAAACGAGTTTAACCCCACCGCAATTTTTGCGCCTGTCCCAAGTCAGGAATATGTTGGTCAATGGCTTGTCCTTGTCTTCTTAAAAAAAATTAGTTTCTTGATATTTGGGTTATTGGATGTGGTTTGTTTCCATTGATTTATTCACTTTTTTTACCTTTTCGGGACCATTTAGGGCTTACTATATGGTGTGAGGTTCCTCACTGTGTTGAAGACCATATGGTGACCCCTAGATGTTTTGTTTTTGGTCGTTGGGATGTTGTCTCCTTGGAATTTACCCCATTTCCTTTCAAGCAACAATGCTCGTTCAAGGCGAGATAACTCAAAATCAAAAGTAAGCTATCGGGTACAAACTGTAATGATTTTTTGTTGTTATTTTTTTTTCTTTTCCTTTTTTTAATCATATATGAATGTATTTTCTAGGGAAATTACAAAAGTTTTGAAAAAATATATTTGCTTTGTGATGTACATAAAAAAGAGGGTAAAAAACAGAAAGAAAAACATGAAAACACCACTGAAGAACAATTTTTCAGTCATATGCATCGTCTTATCGGTGCAATAAAGCATAAAAAGCCGGGATATGAAACATTTTTATATAGTAGTTCAGGCATTTTCACAAACTATGGAGTTCTTTGTGAAATACACCGGCATAAAGATATACTGAAAACATGTGGTGCGGAAAGTTGTGAAGGGAGTTTTTTTAGAAGAGTTAGTTATTCATTCAAATATACAAGTTATTTTTTGGATAAAAAAAACAACAGGAGACATCTACAATGGCTATACATTCTACAAAGGAGTTGCATAAGAAAATCACAGATAAAAGATATGCACAAAACAAAGATAAACACCGATAAGTACTCGGGACAGCTGGACTTGCATGGCACCGGCACTAGCAAAAACCCTCATAAATCAAAAACAAGTCTGGAAGCATATGCATTTTTTTGTCTTAAAATTTGCCAAAAAGGGTTGTCTAAAATATATCAAATTTTGAAAAAAAATTAAATTTACAGATTTTTTGCGACTTATTTCTGGTGTTTTTCATGTCAAAACTGCAACGGAAAGGGGCTTATAAAATGAGTGTTTGTTAAAATTACATTTGTTAAACATAAGGAACATAACATAAATGACTGGTTTTGTATAATTTAACTATTAATCTGTAATTTAAGCTATACCCGAGTTTTCTTCCGCATTTCTGAATAGAAATTCTAAGCATTCTTTTGATTTAAAAAATGTGAAAAAATGACTATAAAATGGCCATTTTCAGAGACATCTAGCGGAAAAACTAACTCGGAAGCATATTAAATTTTTTGCATTTTCTGATTCAGCATTGAAAACTGAACAAAATATGTGAAAACGAAAAAAAATTAAATTAGGAACGAAAAATGGATGAGCCACCTTTACCGGTTTATTGGTACGCATTTCCCGTTTCCCTATATATACTGAACATCAAAAGAAACGCACCACTAACGTGTATTTCTTTGTATCTTAAAATTTAAAAGCAAACATCTCTTAAAATACATGTTAGGGACCGACCATTTAACCTGAAGGGGGGGGGGGG
>MJUU01053904.1:70383-80750 GCA_002080025.1 Modiolus philippinarum | reverse complement strand
TCATTTTACTTAAAAAATTAATTCATATATTAAACATTGGTGTCTGACATGTTATGACCCACTTTTGTAGATATGTTGATACCTTTTAGTGAACGAAAGCGTATTTTATTTTTTCATGCCGTTGAAGACGATCACTTTCAGCATAATTATAAATAATGTTATTTTATTTGCGATACAGAATTTGGCCAAACGGAAAAATGAAACAACAATATGCATTCACTCATTAGATGTTTAGTTAGTCTTCAAACTTTACTGACTGGAGAGCCTTCTGCTGTAGAAATGAAACAAAACTTTGAATACAAATTATTTCTACATCTATGTAATGTTAATGTTATAACGATGGTGTTATAGTTGGTAACAAATATAGTGGTTAGTCTTGGAACATGTTGTTTTTGTTAGATGCAAGTTCAAATGTTTGTTTATTATTATATTTTTCACGTATCTAATTAAATTACATGATTTTTATTTTACTAAAAACTGTCTTTAATATTAATCTACATAAAAGCTTACATACGCGGTTGTCTGAATGAATCCGCAAACGAATACTGAAAGTGGAAATTCTAAAACATAAAATCAAAATAATATGTCACTTTGCGTTGAAGAACTATTACATGAATATTACGATTTCTGAAATAATAATGGTCATCACAATAACATCATTTTAAATATATAACGTGTCAGTATCCCAATTGAAAGCGGACATTTTCAGCTAGATTCACGTCTTCCCGGATTTGACTAACGGCTCTGACATTGCCTGGATTGTTTTACTCACAGTGTGATGGGTGCTGTTAACAGAGCAGGACATGGACATACTTACCCTTCCAGAGCACCTTGTGTCACTCTCAGTATCACTGGAGTTCACACCAATAGTGCCTTTGTTTTGAATGTTGTTATTTCTATTTTTTTGTGCTTTGTATCTGTCTAACGTCATTGTTTTATGTCTAGCGTCACTGTTTTCCGTATTATTTGTTTGGCCATATCTTTGGACTTCGAATTTTGTAAATTTCACTCCATTGTTCTTTTGATATTCTACAGCCGTTATTTTTTTTATATTTAAATTCATGATGACTGTAAAAAGTCTGTAGTGATTATATTGCAACTGTAATAATTGAGCATAACCTAGGCGTATCGAGACAAAAGTAGGAAATGGAAAACAATATATTGCTTTCAAATACATAAATAAGCAAACAAAGTTTAGCCCAAACAGCCCATATAAGTTTGTGTCCGGTTTTGCCGCACCTTATCGAAGATGACCACAAGTGGTTAACATAGTTTAACGTAGGGATCCTATGGTAAATGCACGAGATCTTTTGAAATCACTGAGCCAATCGGATTTACCTGTTCGTACCTCGACAATCTGTCGAACATTCTTTTAAATAGGAAACCTATGTGAAATCTATTCAAACTCTTGATGAATCAACTTGGCTTAATTAGATTCATTCTTAGTCACACAAATCCCTTGGGAGGTGTTCTGCAAAGTTTGTGAATTTCATGTTCCTTTCTCAGTCAAGATGGCCACCAGTTAGAACATACTCAATATAGGACACTGATTGATTTAAATTAAAATTTATTCTTGGAAGCAGCAATGGTCAAAATATGGAGCAACAACTTTTTAAAACAGTTTTGTTGATATTGTTCATAATTATATGTCTTCCAATGTGGACAGCCTTTTGCCTCATTTATTTCCTGTATGATTAACGTCTTTCTCAATTGAAATGTACATAGAATGTTAAATACGGATCAAAGAGTAAACCCATAAAAAAGAGGGTGACATCAGTTGTTCAGGACGGTTAGCCTTGCCCGTGTTTGTATAGATCAACTGGCACATTGTCTGTGGGTCAATCCAGGAGTCAAAACCACTGATACCTCATATCTATCCCTGACGTCGCCTTTACGGCCATAACATTTCTTAATTGACGAAAGTAACAACGGCTGAACATATCCATGACTCAGTTGTTTCTGTGACAACATTCCTATTTGAAAATAAGCTCTTCCGTAACCAATAAGTGTGAAATATACAGTTCATTTGTCCAGTTCCTTTCTCCCTTCTCCCGTTGTTGCCTTACCTTTTTCATCCGATAAACACAAACACACAAGTGAGGTAAAACGTGAATACATATGCCTTTTAACATCAATTCGTGGAGTAGTAGAATAACGAAACGCATTTCTTTTCGAATAAACATCACAAAATCTATTACTGACCCTGTGTTGTGTGTGCATATGTTGGTAGGTACGACCGTTATATAATTTTTAGATGGGAGGGGAGTCTTGGCCGATTTCGATTAGATAAGACATTGATGTTAATGTCGTTCTCTAACATTTCCCAATTAATTTATTAAATAAGCTGCTTTCAATTTCACATTAGCTATTGTTTATTAGAAAAGTCTCATAAAAAATTACAATTCCGTAAATTATAAAAATCTTAAAATTCTCTCAGTTGACTGAAAATTTAATTTCAGTCATGGATAGTTGAAACATTTATTCAGAAAGAATATTAGGATTGAACATCAATTTAAGAATTTCATGTACACAGTAAAGTCCAAATTCAATTTCCTTTTTAGTGCATTATACACAGTATATTCCAAGATTAATTTGATGTTAAATCCATATAACGGTAGATTTACTTGAACTTAAATAGAGTGTAAATGTGTAACTTACTGTATCCAGTAGCCTGGCAATAAACTGGCATGAAATTTAAAATTAAATTTAAGATTAGACTTTCATTTATTTTTTAAATCCGGAAAAGTACAATTACTTTACGAAAAATATTTTTAAATGAAATTGATAGTTTGTGTTGTACAGAAAATTTAAAGTAAAATTATTCTGCGTTAAAACTACATTTATGTTTTGAGATCGCAAAATACACTATGAACAAACCAAGGCATACAATGCGAGAGCAAAGAATAATTATATCTGTGCACTGCGTGAAAGGAAGTCTGTACTAAACAAAGTTCATTAAACTCTAGAAAATCAAACGAATGCTTCCTGTTCTGGCAAACAGTTTTATTTTTTGAAAGATATCAGTCCATTGTAAAATAAACCCTGTTATGAACTCTAATATTTTCTTTCACTTCATATTGTTAAAAAAAAAGCAATAACAATTTAATTGCTTGAATTTCTAACACCATTTTCTTTGGAAAGGAAAAAAATGAGAAAAAAAGTAATTAAAACATGGTTCAATGAGTTATATTTTTGACATCATCCACTTTACCAAAAAATAAATCGAATTGCTAAAGTAACATAACAGTAGATAAAAAGTGAAATACTAAAAGAAGAAAAGACAAGCTAAATAGAAAAAAATCAAGGTGATGTCAAAAACAAGAAAGCAAAGATGTAAGGCTTTCGATAAAATAATTCAAATTTAAGGCATGGAAAACACCAGGTTCTGAAATAATGGTTGGCTGTTCACTGCAAACTTGTTTATATTCCAAAATATAGTTGTCTAATCTACCATGATGATACAATAGGTGAATGAAGCGAATTGGAATAAATGCACAGGATAAAAAGTTTCTACAAATATATGGTTACGACAAGCAATGCAAAAACGCTTTTATTGTTGTTCTTCATCTTGAAATCACCACGAGTCCTTCAAAAGTGCGTTTTGCTTATACCTCATAGTTAATCGAAGATTGCACCTTACCAGTTTGAGCGGAATTCTTTGCCAATTGTCGAACAAAGCTGCATCCATGTCGTTTCTGGTCATCAATGCGGGATTGTCAATAAACATAAAATAAACTAGAAAACCGCTCTTACAATCACTATCATCCGTTGCCATTAGATGTTTTGAATGTCAACTGCACCGAGGCGGAAAATACATTTTGTTGACAGCCTTCAAAATGTTAATTTTCATATGGAGTAAGTTTTATTTAAATAAAACCTACACTTTTTACTAAAATGTTCGATTTTTTTTTTTTATTTCTCTAATAGAAACCACATCGAACATTTCACTTCGGAATAAATATTCAGACAGCTAATGTCATTTTGATATTGTCCATAAAACTGATTTGACGGAGTTCGTACATGTTATTAATACTATTTTGAGTTGCTAGTGTTAAATGGTGAATGAAAGTATATGGAGTAAATGCACATGAGATTAAGTCTCTACAAATACATGGTAAAAAAACAAGCAAAGGCAGAACGCTTTTATTGTGGTTCTTCATCTTGAAGTCAACATGAATCCTTCACCAATGAGTTTTGGTCATACCTCAAAGTAAGTTCAAGACGACCCATAGTACCGGTTTGAGCGGAATTCTTTGCTAATTGTGAGCAACGCTACATCCATTACTTTATTGGTCATGGGTGCGATATTGTTACAAAACATAAATTAAACTGTCAAAATGCTCTTACAATTACTGTTATCCTTTGCCCGACAAAAACACTAGTGTCTTAAGCCCGTGGACGATTACAATATATAAACAAGCGCAAGGCACTTTTAACTTTGCGTTATGAAATATTGAGATTTAGGCACTTGAAACAGGTGGTCAGAATTAGTTTTCAAAATTACAAAAATAAATGCCAAAATTTGAAAATATGACTAGTATATCCATATCAGAAATTCTCTCACGCATAAGTACCCCATAAATGAATTATATAGAGAGCATACATCTCTCGCACGGCGAGTTTTTTACGGACTCCACACTGCAGGAGAGACAAACTCCAGTCACAAATGGTGAATGATTGATATGGAGTAAATGCAAATGAGACAGAGTTTCTACAAATACATGGTAAAAACAAGCAATGAAACAACGCTTTTATTGTTGAAGTCTTGAAGTCACCATTAGGCCTTCAACAATGAGCTTTCCTCACACCTCATAGTCAAGTCTTTTTTGTGCTAATATTACATGATTTAATTTGCCCTAAACAGACTCAGTCAAAAATCTTTAACTATATTCAATAACATTAACTCCTGCTCTAGAAATTTTTAGAAATGTAGCATGTGACAAGAACATAATAAGCTTAATTAAAATTCCATGAAATGATGTAACAGGACGAAGTCGTCAATTTGTTCAGAAAACCGAGGTAAACAAGGCAGAACATTTTTTTTAAAATAAAGAACAAATTTCAATATCAAGACAATAACAAATTTCAACCCCTGGCAGTTGCAGATACCAGCTTAAACGGAAAGGTTTGAAAATGTGATACAATATTTATTGAAAATATCGTGTAAAAGGTTTTTTATTATTATTAAAAAGGGCTAAGGATGAACCCCTGAAATAATCATCTTTAAAAACCGCAATTTTAGTTTTGGTTGTATCGGGCATCTCATTAATGCCTTCATAATGGTTGTGTTGGACTTGTAAATTAAAACCAAAAATGTTAGTATGATGGCATAACAACTGTCAACTGTTTTCGTGAAATTCATATTAGATTAAGATCAGCTATATCTTGACTGGTATTTGGTTACAAAATTACGAGAGATATACCGCTTAAAATTTGGCATCTTTGATAAGTTTGATAGTAAGTGTACGTCAATTTTAAGAAATAAACGACATTGTTTTTGCAGACTTAAGTAAGTTATTAAATTTAATATTATAGATATCCACAACATGTTGATAGACAAACAGCATATTTTAATGGACAAACATGCTTATATTTACAGAACGGACAATCTAAAGGTTGAACATACAGAAAAGAATGTGCATGCAACATACAATATGCGGTCTAGCCGTTTTGAAGATATGACCATATATACAAATATCAGTTGCAAACAAGCAAACTAATGATAATTGAAAATGATTTGAATTGGCTTGATAGTAATCTGTCAACATATGTTTTTATTAAGTAACCTATGGAAACTTTAAAGAAGGCATGCCTTGATTTTATTTTTAATTCTGATTACACACAGGTGATTTCTATCATTGCAAAAAAATTGTGGAAGACACCTAATGACTATTGTGGTTCAAATGATTATGTTGGTCCAGCAGTTTCAGAGAATAATCTGTTTTTCATACTTTCTGATATATAAATTTTGTTTCCACCTTGGAAAAAGTGTAACTTGAACTTGGAAAAGAAGCAGCCGGAAACAACAACTTATCCCCTTACCAATTTGTTTTTCCTAAAAAAAAAGTCAGTTTCGTCAGCTGAAACTAGCAATAAAGTTGCATATTGCTTATGTAAACGAAAAACAAACCTTAATGCATAAAATGTAGGTCAGGCCAACCAAAATTTCATAAAATCATCAAGATGCATAATTGGACAAAAGCTAATTTTATATGACTTCTAGTTCCAAAGGTTCATGGGCTTTGTAACTGACAGACAGGCGAAATGCTATGCAACCTATCGTCAGCGGGCAAGGAATAAAAACCAATGTTTTGCAGGGACCCTTTTAAAGACTATTGTGACCAAGTTTCTTTCTATTGAACTAGCAAAGCCATTTCAGAGAAGATTTGTGAATGTTTTTACCATAGGGTCTAATTTTAATGTAAATTCACCAAAGGCCATCTGGATAAGAGTTATCCAGAGACATCTTTATTGTAGTGGACCACCTAAAAACCAGTTTGGCCAAGCTTGGTTGCAATGAGTTTTTATTGGTCAAAGTTTTGTAAAAATATAGCTTATAGATAAGTTTGATAGCAATGAGAAGAGGACATGTGCATTTTAGCGAATAATAAATAAATAATTCAATAAATGAGCACACTCATAAGTATAACTGATCATTCAATAAACTTGTCTCCCTTCACATATATATGTGAAATATTAGGTCATTCAAAAACATGTTTGTTTCTCAAGCCCTGCAGTTTCTATATTGATTCGGTGTGGTAGTTTTTAATTTGTTATTTTCTTTATTATTTTGGAAAACAGATCGAGCAAGCACATGCTTTGTCGATAATCTTCCAGCACTTCTTTTCTGAGAAATGTAGACATTTTTCTGATCTTTCAAACTTAAAATGGTTAGGTTTGCTTTCAGTTTGTCCTTGACAAGGACTTGAATACTCAAAGGGTTATCATATATTTTGCTTTGAGAAAGGAGAAGGAAACGAAGGTATTCAGAATTATGTTTTGTAGATTTTTAGACGAATCAAAATATAAAAAGAAAATTCTAATTGTAAATGTGAAATACAATTTTTTGACTTGCAACATTTTTACTGACGCAGGGGAGGCTTTAGAAACAATCTATTTATTTTGAATAGCCTGACAAATGTAAAAAAAAATACAATTGAAATGGAAACGAAAGAGTTCAAAGGTGTTCAAGCAAACAATGATGTGACTACTTCAATAGCTTCAAGTTTTTCTATCAAATCAATGGCACTGTCAATGTCCTCTGCTGATTTACTTGAAATTTGAAATTTTCTTTTGAGCAGCTAATGTAGGAAAATAGGATGTTATCTGGGAAGGTTCCAAATATTCCTGAGGAATGAACTTTTATCAACATCCTCTTGCATAAACCTCACGTTTCTGCATGTTGCACTTGAATTCATTTTGTTCCAGTTCTTTCACCTTCCTCGAAATTTTAACTCAAGTATTGATTGACCTTTTCGCGAAAACGCACATGTTTTTGTCCCTTTTCTACGACTTTTGCTGAGGATTCCTCTGAAGAAGTATAATCATAGGAAGTTGTAGCGTAGCAACTCCCTCTGTGAAATTCATGCAGGTGTTATACCATCGTATTTTTACGTCATCAAATGTTGACATTTTGCATAGTTGGTATTTGTGTGTACCAACTAAGCAATGACCATACATGGTAGTAAATGATCTGAAAGCCTCAGAACATCCTATCGGATAAGAGAGTGTACCATCATCTGACACCCTTCTATATTTGTATACTCTTTAAAATCAGCTTGAATTTTTAGTGATCTGGAAAGAAAAAATATAATTTCCTTAGACATTTTGAAAGGAAATTTAGCATTTGCAATAAACGTGGCTGCCATTTGAAATTTGAAAGAGAAGATAATTCGTCATTTTGAATATTTTTTAATGAAAAAATGGGTCGTACCTTGTCAGAGCATGTCCTCTTTAGATGTTCATTAAAACCCGAAGATGTGCCTGAAGTAAAATGCCTACTGCTTAAAATCTTTAAGGGCAGATAATTCATCAACTTTATGTTATGCCCCACAACAAAAAAGTTGAGTGCATATTGTTTTACCCTGTCTTTCTGGCTGTCTGCAGAGGATACATTATATGACTGGGCTGTTTCTCCTTCAATTTTTATGGTATGAAGTCTTCATTTGGCAGATCATTTGTACATACAGTCATACATGTACTTTCGGTATTGATTTAAATTTTGGTACAATTCCATAAAAATATATACTTTGTTGAACTTAGTCTTTTTTTTTTTGTTTTAGACATAATACAAAACATGTATTATTTGTGAGGGCGTTATATGTGTCTCACAGAAATCAATATATATCATTAGTAAGAAAGCAAACAAATACATAAATTCTGTTGAAGTAAAATATCCAGGGCCCAGTTGTTCAAAAGCTGGTTAAATTTATCCAGCGGATAACTCCTTATCCTTTGGCTAACTATCCACAGGATAAATCTGGTTGTTCAAAGCGGGTTTTTGCCTGTGGTTAGTTAACCACAGGATAATGTTTTATCCACTGGTCAACTCCCATGATTCCCACCCTTCCTGTTTATATTGGAAATCGCCATGGCAGAGAAAAAAAGGGGTGCCAATTTTACCGCAGCTGAAAAATCACGTTTGGCTGTTCTGGTAGAACAAAATTATGACGTTCTGCAGTGTAAAGATATGTCAGCAGCCGTTAATAAGAAAAAGAATGAAACCTGGGAAAAATTGCCCAGGATTTAAATTCTAGAGGGGGAGAGAAAAGAACTGGGGTTCAAATTAGAGAAAAGTGGCGGAAATTTACCAGTAAGGCAAAGGAGGAAGTCTCTGAGGAAAAAACATACATGAGAAAGACTGGTGGTTGCCCCGTTAACCCAAAGCCAATTGACCCAGTCATAGAAAAGATTATTGCTTTAAATGAGGGATCACCAAACTTCTACGGAGTCGAACAGAGATTGGGTTTCCACAAATAAATATGATTGAAAACAAAGATATGATGGGTAGGGAAACGCTTTGAAGTTCTTCTTTTCGGTTAATGTTAATATTTTCAGTTTTGTTCCTTCTGATTGTCAGTGTTTCTAATTGTATCATGCTCTTCTACTATAATTAACCAACATGGCGAACTGTGTCGTCTGCTATAAACATTGACCTATCACGCTCGATTACATTTTCTTAATCTACTTTCAACATTCCCTCTTCATAACTTTCTGTCCTTGACATTAAAAGTAATGTTTACATGTAGGCTAGCTTCTTACAAGGTCGCCCCAAGAGGCAAATCGCCACCCAATTAAATGGAACCATAGAGAATCATTTATTTTTTGTTAACTCAAGACTCATGTCACACAAAATGATAGATTTATGTTACGTAACATACACCGAAGTTATACTAATTATTATTTGAGTTCCACGACAAAAAAAAAAAACAAAACAAAAACAAACAAACAAACAAAAAACAGACACGCCACATGGTTAATGGGAGATAATCCAAACGAGTGGTTTCTACTTGTCAAGTTCCACTGAATACTCTCCCTTTTGCCTTTCAGGCTAGGAGTAGGATTAGTTATTGACATTTCCAATAGTAGTTAATGGACGAGTCGGAGATGAGAAATTTCATTTAACGAAATTATTTGTTTTGTTTTTGTATGTTAGTGTGTTTTTAGTTTTTGTTTTGTTTTTGTTTGTTTTTATGTCCCAGTGACTAAAAGTCGGGCATATTGTTTTACCCCTGTTCGTCCGACTTCCGTACGTCCACCCGTAAGTCCTTTTTTATCACGTTTCGACAAGAATTTTAACTTGTTCGTTTATTTATGCTTACACGAACTGCTTTACAGCACTGTTCATTTTATTTTGAAAAAAAATATGACATAAGGCTTTTGAAATTGCAGTATACATCTACTGTACATATGTAAAAAGTGCAGTCATATCGGCTTAAAAGACTTCAGACTATATGTATGAGTTTAGATATTAAAATCACCCCCTTTTCAGTATGCGGATAGGGTGTAAACTTCGACTTCTTTACATATATAAGTCTTGCAACTTCCTTGACAGCAGCGATAAATACGTTTCGATTGAATATGCTTAAATATTGTCGGAAATCTCGTAAGGAGATCCCGAGGAATAAAATCAATATATCTCACACTTCCATAGTTTCTTACATATTAGTAGTCAAACATTGCTGCAAATAACATTTTTGTGTTCATTTAAGCCATTTACATTGTTTGGGAAGATTGTACTACTCGATGAACACCGAAAACACACACCATCTTTTTGTTGCGAGTGAACAAACATTGGCCATTCTCCCGTGCAACTAGAAAAACTGTGAGCAAAGTTCACAAAATATAACCACCACCCCCCCCCCCCC
>MJUU01053904.1:30316-70373 GCA_002080025.1 Modiolus philippinarum | reverse complement strand
CCCCCCCAAAAAAAAAGACCAAATAAAAAATTATAAAAAGACGGGGAACCACGGCAAATAAGTACTGAACATTCTTTGAAAGTTTCCTTAAACTTAAACAAGTAGTCTAGGAGGAGTTGTTGCCACAAAGTGTTTACCCCTATGGCGGACGTAATAACGGACGAACGGACGAACTGACACAATGATTACTTCATACCGTCCAATTAAGCAGGGGGGGAGGATATTTAGTTTGGTTCTGGAAGTGCCTTAACAAATTTTAACGTAAACCTATACAATTGCCAGAATCTATCAAAATTGCAATCAAGTGGCAACTTTTTGGCCGAATTTTTTATCTTGAAGTATGATTAAGCATTTAGTTTATTTTGATTTGAAATATGACCTGTTCAAACAGTCTTGAAGAAAAATTAATGCATTCGCAAAATTAGAATTATGAAGGAAATAAATCAGTAACGGCAAAGTGATCATACTGCCAATTTTTATTGAAACCTTCAAACAGGGCATAGAGTTTTGTTACTAAAATGTCTGACGGACGAACGGACAGGCGGGGAAGTGGTTCACTAAAATTGCTTCCCTTGTAAATTTGTTTACTTAACATCTCCTCAAATAAACAAGATGACACAGCCGCGGTAAAAAAAAAATTTAATTTCTAACATTTGCGATATTTTTTTACATTTCATATGCTAACTATTTTATGCGGCAGCAATCGCTGTATGGTACAGATACATGAGAAATATACAAATGTCGTTGATTAATTCATAAACCAACTCTATCTGATGGTCAGAACTGTATGATTATAAAGAAAAAAATTAAGCCACCCTCAAAGGGCATGGGCGGAAACAAAATTTATGAGTATTATTGAAAATATAATTATGCATTGTATGTACACCCATATGAAATTGATTTCTGCATATGGCCTTTTTCAGGATCCACTTTTTTCAAGTTTGAAAGTAGGAAGAAAATGGACTTTTCATTATATTTTTAGCTCGCGAGTGATTTGTACTCGCTGTGTGAAATAAATAAATTTGGCAATTAAAGGGGCATGTGTTACTTTTAGTATTTTCACTTCGTTAAATTTCAAGCCGAGTTGCAACTTCAAATATTATGTGACCAAATTAATGCGAAATTTTGAGGGTTCTTCTCTTTCTTATACTGAACAATATATCCAAGTTTCATTTCAATTAGATGTAAACTCTGAAGCATCATCCCGAAACCAATGAATGTTTTCTGAAATTTTCAATTAATTTTAGGTCACTGTGATCTTGACCTTTGACCTACTTTCTCCAAAATTAACTGGGTTCCTTCCACCTAGTATCCAAACTAGAAATCACGAGGGGACTTTATAAACATAAGTGGATGATATAAATCGGATAATGCATTGGCGGATCCAAAGGGGGGGTCCGGGGGTTGGAACCCCCCTTTTTTTTGGACAATCATGTATTTTTTAATGAATATCCTGATGTTTTACTAAGAAAAACCCCAAAAATTTTCGCGCCTCGCTACGCTCCGCGAAACTTTTAGTCATTTTCTAATCGGAACCCCCCCCCTTTTCAGATTGTCTGGATCCGCGCTTGTACTGATGGTTTTTGTGAAATAAAAACGATACGCTAGGCTATGGAATAGCCTTGGATAGAACATTGCGTCGTGTTGGATTGACAAGGGTATGGTGTGTATTTGTATACTCAAATCAATACTTTTCGTTATTTTTGTCATGTCGGATTCTCCACACACATCTGGACCATGTACAGCTCGCTGATCACTCTTGGGTAAAAACACAATTTTGTAAAATGGTAAAACTGGAGAAATTAAATGTTCTAGCGTATTTAATTCTTCAAAAGGAGCTTTATCCATTTCTAAATTATTTATTGCTTGAGGAGGTATAGAATAGCCTCCTTACACATATAAGAGTTACATGTTTTATACACAATATATGCTTCTCTCCTTTAAACATGTCTTTCAACCTCTTATCTTTTGCATTAAGGTAGTTCGACACACGGCGCATTTGCGAAACACAAATCGGATGCGGAATTGACTTGGTTTTCAAACCGGAATATTCCTGTATTGGCCTATTCACTATGACGTCATAATAGATTGACATACACTTTCCCGCGAATTAGCTCCCTTTTCCCGTAAATATTGTCTATTTCGTAAACTATATAAAATATCTCTCTTAATCGAACGGTGACATATAGATTTTTTCAGCGTAACAGATATATCTCTAAAATATCAAAAAATAAGAAAATCTGTCTGATATTTATTTTATATGAAAGATAAACAATAAGCATGTTATCACTGTTCCCTATATAGTCTTTGTAAATAATGCTGAAAAATACTGAATTTGGCCTAATTTTCAAAGCCAGATAACGGGAAAAGATGATCGGTGACATATCATTTTTATTTTATTTTTTGAATATATAGGTTAAACCTACAAGATATCTTAAAAGAGAAAAAATCTGTCTGAAATTTTTATTAGGATCGAACTACCTTAAATTCTTTCTCGTGTACTTGGCTTCGAAACATAAACCTTTTACAGCACACACAAATAAACACTGGTAGCTCTTTATTCTTCCGCAAAAAACGCAATTCTATCTCCTTCCACATTTCGTTCTCCTTTGCTCAAACAACTATAACCACGCTTTGTTTAACACAATTGAAAAGTCTTTTATAGTATTTGTTTATTATTGATTATTGCACAATACCTCATTTTTATTTTTAAATTTATACATTACTGTTCTTTTTATCATATCTATACTAAGCGATATTGCAATACCAATCCCATCATCGTCTACAAACCCAGCATGCCCACTGCTTTTTGCAGTTGGGGGTACATGTACCCGTTGAATTTAGATTTGGGGGTACAAGGCGTTTTCTGAGGGTACATATACATACTAGTATATTTACTCCGCTACTTAAAACGTCTACGCATAGGAACCTATCAAGTTGTCTGACATTTGCCGACAAATATTTTTCTTTCACTTTTGATTTGAACAATACATTTGGATCTGAAATCACAATCACCAAATTTTCAAATGTACGTACTTGCACGTTTTAATTTTTGAAATGTACGTGCATGTTATATAATTTACGTGAATTACGTACTGTAGTACGTGAATGGGCATGCTGAAACCTGTTCCCAGTACCACCTATAGTAAATGTATATAATACTAAGGAAACAGAAAAATTAAACCTCGCCCCGTTTTATCAGGACGAAACTGGACGCCATTTTGATTTTCGAGAATCTGAAATTCCTATTGGTCAATAATCTTCTCCTCACTCCTCCCTTCCCCACAAGAACTATCTATATAGGTAGGCTATTCCATAGCCTAGCTAACTAGGCTATTCCATAGCCTAGCTAAATACATCAAAATTTCGTTTCAATTGGATGTAAACTTTTTGAGTTATCATCCGGAAACCAAATTATTCTGAAAGTTTCAGTCCATTTTTTTCTAAAATCAGCAATCATTGTAAAAGACTACCTAAACATCATTCCTGTAAGGTTTTGTTGAATTTACTTCATTGGTTCAAGAGGAGAAAATGAAAATGATTTTTTTTTCCACACATGGTACAAATATGTGACCACACTTATTTACACATGTTAGAAGTAAACAATAGGTCAATGTGTCCTATATTTCCTATATCACGGAAATACAAATAATTAGTATGTGCTGTAAATTTTATTGTGTAATCCTTGAGTACATATGTGCTTGGAATGTTTGTTTCCTGTTATTTTTTCTACAGTAATGCATTTACTTGAAATGAAAAAAGTATGCTTAACCTTTTATTCAGAGTTCTGAAAGCGTTAATGTAACCTTGGTAGAAACCAAAGCAAAGGAACCAGAGAAGCCCGCAGTAAAGGCAAAAGGAGTAGGTTCAGGAAAAAAATCACAAAATCTTCAGGATCTTCAAAAGCAAGTGCTCAGGTTAGACACATCGCGGATACTGGAACACAGAAGAAAACTCAATGCAGAAAGGGAAAAGATAGAGCTGGAAAAGACATTGTTGAAGTTGAAAATTAAAAAGTTCAAGACAGAAAACCCAGAAATAATCAGCGAACAATAATGACACTAAAATTTGACGTGAATTTGCTATTCATATTTTCAGAAATAATTTGTTGTTATCATGTTCCTCACAGTAAAGCCGTCTTCAACCTCATTTACCACATTTACCACAACCTCATTTATATCCTCAAGTTCATCTTCACCATCAACTGGCTCTCCTTGCATGATTGCAAAATTATGTAACACTGTACAAGCAAGGACAATCTTGCATACTCTAAAAGGTGACATCCTGATCTCACTATGTAGAACGTGGAACCGTCTTTTTAGCCTCCCATAAGTCCTCTCTATCACACATCTGGTCCTTGTGTGGGCAGAATTATACCTCTCTTGTGACCTGCATTTAATAATATAAAACGTACTGCACATTCAAAATATTTTGCAATGCACTATGCATATTCTAAATAGCATATTTTGTGAGGAACAGAAAACATGTTTATATATTCAGTGGTCCGGAGAATGCACACAAAAATATCTTCATGTCTTCAGATATACATGATATTGCTGCGGTCAAGGAAGTGGCAAAACTTTCAGTTTACCGAAATGAAGATTTACAACCCAAGCTGACCCGCCGTCGTGCAAAGACAACATTGTATACATTTGTCAGGTTTTCACGTCTGATATATCAACAATGTAGACCTTTCAAATCGATGAACCTAACACATTGTGTAAGCTATGGTCGTTAATCTTGACTTCATTACAATAAAAGTTTTGCCACTTCCTTGACCGCAGCAATAAATATTGATTTTACTTTTCATCACATTCTCTCGATGTAAACCGGTGTACTTTGCAAGAAAGATTAAGATCATGACTGTTACAATCTAATAATTCCAAATGTAATTGTAACGTTAAATTTCATTGCTCAACGTCAAGAATAACAAAAGAAATATTTTTCGATATTTCCGTTTGTCCATTAATCCGCTCCGCAAAAATATAGTGCAGTAAATAAAGACTTCGTTTATTCCGATCAAACATATTTTTAAACTCATTTGGAATTATACGAATTTTACACTGGTTAATAGAAAATTATGTATGTATAAACTCCGTCAGATCGCCCACAAGCTTTAAATATATCTTCTATTCCCGATCTCCTTTGCCCTGTCAATCATACTGCCAAGTTAGGCAAAAAGGCGCAAAATAGAAACTAGTGTGAAGTTAGCCTGCAATTCTTCTAGTCTACAATCATTCTAGCCTGCAATTTTAACGTGCGTTCGGCATTTTTTTTTTGGGGGGGGGGGGGGCAATNAAAAAAAAACTCAAAATGCGCTAATAGTGTAAAGAGTGTCTTCTCGGAGGTCCGCGTCCGTAAAATGTTGTAGAAGAATAAACAGACACATATAGATACATATCTATATGTCTCTGTACAAAATAATCAAATAAAGAAATGAATTAATCTTTTGTAAAACACGAAAATGGTAAGTTTTCTTTATTGTATATTTTTCGTGTTCAAAGGATAACTCATACTTCGTCTTCCCTATAAAAAGAAATAAAACGCCATACTTTTGAACTGAAAAATGCGGTCTTCCAAGAAGACACCATTTAAACGATTTAAAATACTGCATTCTCAAGAAAAATAAAGAACGCACCTTAGAATTGCAGGCTAGAACAATTGCAGGTTAGCTTCGCATTAGTCAAAATATAGCTGTTACATAGGGACAGATGAACTTAATTGTGTGATTCCTACCCGGAATTTCTATTTGATGTACCGTTTCATTTAACTTTAGAAACCATGTATATACCTGGTTGCTGGTCTTAAATATGGAGTCATCAGATAAGGCTTACACGCATAACCACTGTCTCCAAGAAGAAAACCATCAACATCGTGACCTCTATGCTCATGTCGCAAATGTAATCCTATGTTAGAATTTCTAAAAATATAACTATCATGTGAGGAGCCTGGCCATTATGGAACAATATTTGTGAATTTCCCTGAAACAGAAATGTTTATTTTTATTTTTTTTAAGATGAGCTGATGGAATGTCCAGTAATTGTGTTTTACATAAGGTCAGAATGAGTAGTTGGTTCATCACTGTGTGTTCTATATATGTTCAAGACGGCCCCTAGAAACATATTGAGTGGTATTCTTCGATAAATGTCGAACAACGCTTTTATTGAATTTTTTCATCTTGAAGCCAACATGAGGCCTTTAACAATGAGTTTTATTCATATCTCTTAGTTAGTCCAAGACGGCTCCTTGCACCTGTTTTATAGTGGATATTATTGTTAATTGGCGAGCAATTTCACTTCCATGTCTTATTTAGTAGTTGGATGTAAGATCGTCAACAAAAATAACATTAATGACCAAGCATTCTTACAATTCTACGGAAACATATTGATGCCACATGAAAAAAAATATATATCGTAATTATGAGATAATAGTCATCTCATAATTATGACTTATTATTTCATAATTATAAAATATCTTATAAAGTAAGTGAGAACCGAATTGTCAATCAATTATAATTCCATTTTTCATAAGCATGAAATAATATAATATCTCATTATTATGAGATGTTATCTCATAATTATGAAATAATATTATAATTATGAGATGAAATTTTATAATAATGAGTTAATTATCTCATAATTATGAGATGTCTTTTTCTTCATGTGGCATCAATACGCTTTCGTAGAATTGTACAATTCGCCCGAAAGAAAGCACTAGTGTCCTATGCTAGTGGACACAAACAGTATAGACAAAAACCGGGCTTACCAATTAGTTTTTTCACTTCTCTTTAAAGCATAGTCTTGTGAATTTCGTAGATTATAGGTAAATATAAAGCTTTTTTACAACAGCAACGAATTTCGACAAAAATAAGTAATAAAAATGGAAATTTCTGTTTAACACAAATATCGAGACAA
The DNA here is from genome assembly GCA_002080025.1 of Modiolus philippinarum. Taxonomy (NCBI): domain Eukaryota; kingdom Metazoa; phylum Mollusca; class Bivalvia; order Mytilida; family Modiolidae; genus Modiolus; species Modiolus philippinarum. The sequence continues at coordinate 63,459 of MJUU01053904.1, read as the reverse complement.
CCTTACAATGATCGTACTTACCTGTCCGTAAAACTTATGTGGTGACAATTTCAACAGTAATTGAACATAAGCTCTGTGTATAAGTGATCACAAGTGTTTGAAACAGTAATTTTGCCCTACTGACAAAATTGCACTACAAACCAAACGCACGATAAAATCGAATGAGTTGTCTAATGTAGACACCATATGCTGGGGATATGGGAATATTTCTGCTCAAAAAGGAAAGTTCGCTATTGGAAAGTTGAAATCATCACGTTTGTCGTACATTTTTTAGACGTCCAAAGCTATCAGTATTCACTTTGACATATAAAATGAAGGTAATCTTTAAATCGGGAATTGTTAAATGAAATACGTCATCTATTTAATGGAAACTAAGTGGTCGTACTTGGTTATAAATGCCTTGTCATAGCGGGATTGGCGAAGGTTTCGGCTAGGAAATTTCGTCTCTCGTGCTGTGTGGAGTCCGTAAAAAGATTTCCCGTGCTTAAGATGTGTGCTCTTTTTATTTGGCAGTTATGGTGTACTTGTTCATGTGAGAATTTCTCACGTGTATGCACTATCAAAATTCAAAAACATTTGGTTTTCTTGTTTTGTAAAAAAAAACTATATTTCTGGCCATCTGTATGTATATTGCCCACATCTCCAGATTTTAATTGCCAAGTTTTCTTACAATCAAATTGATGAGTGTCCTGTGATCGCTTATAATGTTGTATTATCTATTGTCCACTCTATCAGGCAACTGCTGACAGTGTTTTAAGACTATATTTTGCGCGATATGGTATGCTTGTTGACGACCCCGCATCCATGACAAAACAGTAAAAAACAGTGGATACATGGATGAAGCATTGTTCAGTACGCGACTTCTGAGTCGTGTTCAAACCGGAATAAATTTCTGATACTTTACGAAAAAAATCAATACACCAATACAGTGGGAGGGAATCACTAATTAATGAACACTGTTGAGTAAAGGGTGGTTTGTATTGAATCTGTTGTAGCGCTTAGGGTTACTTGTTTCTCGTAAATTAAATTTTAGTTAAAGAATTGTCATGAAGGAACAATAAAAAATATACACTTCAGTTTCATAAATATTTTGTGTTTTATGTGGTTTATATTATAGTGTTATTAACTGTCCGTTTCTGTATTGGCCCCGTATTGATTCGAGGTTAGCTGTATTGGTCCTGAAACCTGGAGGGTCGAGGGCCAATACAGCTGATCGAGAATCTATACGGGGTCAATACAGTAAGAGACAGTTCATAACACTTTTATTAAAAAATAATCTAACCTTCTCTTTCAGCACTTTTACGTGTACATTTTTGTTATTAAATTATAAGTTTTCATCTTCACTAGGCAAGGTTTACGATCCGCTCAAGGACCAGTATTAAACCCTTGGCTAGCGAAGATAATCAGTTTTGTGAATTTCTGAAAATTATTAAAATTTTTACCCCTTGTGGGCCAATAATTTGGCAAATAAAAAATTATGCATTCAGTATTCTGTACAAGGGTCAAATTTTGATAGGCATGGAACTTGTTCTTTTCTCGCACTTTCACTTTATTGTTGTCGACGTCAACTTCCGCTTACTCAACATATTGTGACTTTGAGTCCAATGTTTATTGTGTTCTAAAAGATGTAATCCTACAGAAGTTATAAGGTAGATCTAGGCGTTATAGATATTTGATTTTACTATCGATATTTATTGATCATAATGTTTTAAAATTAAATTTGTACATGTATCGATCGGGTTCTTTTCCCTTTGAGTAGGAAGTTTGAATAAATAGTACATTTTATGTTAGTTTTCCACATGGGTGTAGATTTACAGAATGGAATAATTATTGAGAAAACACGTTACAACTATCGTGAAACAGTTTACTATTAAAAAAAACACTCTCCACTTGAACTCAATGAACCCTGTAAATACAGGATTTGGCTGTATTTGCCCGGGGCCGGAAAAGATGTATTAATATCACCAGGGCTAAGCAAGCCTGGGAAGCAAGCAGTATGACGCATGCCGTGTTTGCAATATTAGGGCTGATTTTATCATATTATTCAATAATTATTTCAATAAGTCAAGAATCCAGTCACTCCGTCTCACTGGTATTTGAGGCGATCATTTACGCCTTCAATTACACGAGAGTTCCTATCTCGAAAGTCCCGTATATTTAGCAAGTTATTTCCGCTCAAACCGGTGTTAGTGACCGTCTTGAACTTACCATGAGGTAACAGTGTTTGCTCTTTGTTGAAGGCCTCATGGTGACTTCAAGATGAAGAAAAACATTGAAGCGTTGTTCCATTTGCTTACAATGGATTTACATGTACATTAATCCACATCCCTTTATTTGTTCATGTTACAAATATTTTGTTTATTCTTGCCAATTTTTGCAACATGTTCTGAGGTTTAAATTGCACGACTCTGTTGTAAATCATTACGAACCCAAGCAAATGTCTAATTAAGGATATCATTTTCAATGATAGTTACTGTCGGCGAAAGTCGATCTAAGTCTTGAAACAGTATAAGGATTGATACAAAATACGAAGTATGTGACAGCTTCTTATTCAACCCGTATCCTCTCTTTTTCCAGCACTCAACCTAAACATCAGTCTGTATTAATAATAGTTCCATGTATCAGCTTTTCTTTCTTTATTTTCAGCATACGTTTTACATATAAGCAAGGACTATACATTGCCTTTATTTATTAAGAATGGACATTTGTGCCCATTAGGGTTGAGGGCATACATGAACAATAACAAAAAACAAAACAAATATTACAAAAGAAAAAAATCATGCAGTGGTTGAGTGATCTTGAGTCCACTCAACAAAAGACTAACGAATGAAGCAGTATACTGCACGATTTGTCGACAATTTTAACATACATATAGCATATTTGGTTTACTTTCAATATTTGGTTTTGCACTTTACTATGAAGAAGCTATTTATTAATTTCTGTGAGCGAATGTAATTTTAAATGAATAAGTGAATGATAAGCAATCGCGAAAACTTCAGTACCAAAAAAATAAAATCAATTTTGAAAGAGGGGGACGAAAGAAATCGCAAAATTTGTGGCCCTCTATATAAGATAACCACTTACATGTATGCGGTACCTCATCAAAGCTTCAGTTAGTATTTTTTTTTTTTTTTTGATACCATGCATTAATATTTGTACAATTCTTGGTTTTCATTTGCAATCTTCCTGACCTCAACTTCGGAGAAAAGCTCAGTTCTACTTATTCGATGAAATATAGCCTTACGTAAAATATCTGCATTTTTCTGCGATTGGTATTGTTCTTATTTGCTCACTCATTTAGACAAGACAATCTACTGTATAGTCCCTGATGATAAGTAGCAATGTTAACGGTAAAAGTCTATGGTATTTGATTCACGATCAGGGGCTCCAACCAATGAGGAAAGGGGGGTTCCAATTGGAAATGAAAGGAGGACCCCAATTTTCTGGGGGTATTTCTAAGAAAACATCAAGATATTCATTAAAAAAATACAGGATTTTCCAGAAAAAAGGGGGTTCCAACCGCCGGACCCCCCTCTGGATCTGCCAATGACGATTGAAGTTCTTATTAATCGACATTAAAAAGATATTGATCATTACGAATCCTTATAAAAGCCATGGAAGTCAAAAAGGAAATTGCCATGGAAGTCAAAAAGGAAATTGCGATACAGTGGTGTAGAGAAAACACTGTAAACACTATAGCCCATTTATCTACGTTTAACGTACAAGTATATCCGGGGAACTAACGCTTCTTTACCCTGCTTTGGGACCATTTTATAGATCAGGGACAAACTTCCGGAATAAAATAGCAGACGAAAATATATAGAAAAACTTGTTGAATTTTATAAATATTTTGAGCACTTTGATTAATTTTCAACACAGTGCCTTTGTATTTGAAAATGTAACAGTTTTATTCTGCAGTACGGGTCATAACGAAAGGTAAGGAGACTGAACTTATTCAAAATGTTTACCTTCATGATCACATATCCCTTGTACATTAATTGAATGGAAGCTTTTCCTATTAACATAGGTGTGCTCATTTTCAGACGGAGCCTGAATCCTTATATGAGTGCCATCAACTGCTCCAATAACACACGGAAATCCAGCAATCTGGTAAAATCCATTTATAATTCTTTGTTTGTCATTCACAGATGTAGGCCAACGGATATAGTCGTTGCCCAGCTCACATAGACCATCGCTAACATTTTTCACTACCCTAGAAACTGTTGATTTGTGATAGCCAAATGTATCACCAATAACTTCTAAAAAGCTCCCCGAAGCATAAAATCTTAGCCCGATCTTCAGTTGTGTATGTACGGGAATGGCATTCCCTCTTCTAGTAGCTCTTTCCAACTTATCAGAAAGTAACCCGGCAAAATTTCAACATTCTCGGGTGAAAATCTGTACCGTGAGCGATATTCTTCCAAATTATATTCCTCTTGATCTATTATTTCTCTATAAACACGGGGTTTATATGGCCTTCGTATATCAAACAACAGCCTTTCAGCCATACTTAGCCAGTGGATAAATATTTATCCTTTCCCTTACGACTGGTCAAATTTTAGCCATGGATAAGGCATTTTGACCATTGGATAATTTTTGAACAACTCAAATTGACCAGCGGACAAAATTTATCCGCTGGATAAGGATTTATCCAGAAGATAACTTTTATCCACCGTTTGAACAACCGGGCCCTGGTGAATCCTGCAATTTGATATGTTATTTAGGCTTCACATGGATACCGGTTCATATTCCCTGTCTGTGTCCTATATCCCTCTGCCTGATGACTCAGGGGATATAAACACAGACAGGGAATATGAGCCCGTATCCCCTGCGAAGATTCCCTTAATAGCATATAATATATACATATAATTTTTATACCCCTCACCATAAAAAAATAAATTCTAGTGGTGGTAACCTAGATTTAGACTTGCGTTCCTGTCCCTTGTACATTTTTTTCCTTGAAAAGCTCTAAATGATTCTTTATTTTCTCAGGTAATAACACATGAGGGGTCATGAACAGTACAAATGCTTTTAATGTAAAGTAAATAATTTCTCAATATGATAACTGATCTACACGACTTGTTTCCGATAATCACAAACCTTTCATTCCTTCTGCTTGACAAAGCTAGAACTGATCTCCAAGTCCCTATTCCATATGCCTTCAAAACAGTCAGTTTTCCATCATCTGTGAACTTTACATTTTGAATCTTTGATATTCCTTTCATCAAGTCTGTCACTTTTGATGTTAAATTTGAAGTACTGGTGATCTCTACAGGGCTGCTTGGCATCCAGTCAGTCCTCGACAACTATCAATGGCCGTCTTCATATCACCGCCGCACAAAACAGTCTTCCCCTCATTAACACTATTCCGAATTTTGGAGCGCATGTGTGCAGTTTTTACATCGCAGTATAATTTGCCACTCTGACTCTCGCTAAAATCATATCTTTTTACTGTAATTCCTGAAATAAAGAAGTTTCTAATTACTCTATAGTTATTTCATGATTTTATCATTTATGCAATAGATAGATAACATGCCTCAACCAGTAAGGAATTTCACCTTCAAAATAGTAATTTTTCTTTTCTGATTAGCTCCAAATCCATATAAGCTACAAATGGTGTCCGATGATTTGCTTTGTCATTAGCTTGAATCCAACTTTTTTTAGAAATGCCCAATGAACTGTTGATGCAAAGTATAATTGTTGTCATCACTACAGAAGTTTTACAATCACCATCGTAAGTTTTTTCTTATTATTCTACAGTGAGCTTGTCACAAATGTACTCTGACACAACACTTTTATAACTTCTGTATGATATGTATACGTGGTCGGGCTCTTGACAGATATTTATTGGAAATTATTGTCTTTCCCTGCGCCTATTTCAGCGTGCAAAGTACTGCCACAAAAGCCATATCCGGTTAATCCAAACATATCAAGAGTTTGACCTGGAGTAATTATGGAAGTTCTACCAATGTTTGACAAGAAATTTCATTTTAATGTTTTTCACAATAAATAAAGCTTAATTAAATAAAGAATGTACATGTATTTTTTTTATTCATTTTTTTTTAATTCTGTAAACAAGTTATGGTCATCAATACAGTAATATACAAACAAGGTATTTGAAAAGATATGGAAACTAAATTGCAAGGTATATCTTCGGGATAAATCAACGACAGAGTTTCAATGTTTTTTTCTAATGTTTTGTTTATATATTTGTGTAATTATGATTCTGTTTTGAATACCTAATCAGAAACAGCAAATTCAGTAGATGTTTAATTCATCTGTTTGGTTTTGTGTGAAAACTGTAAAAAAAGTTATTACCTTTGAAATGTTGGGAGCATCATTGATATATCCAGGTATAACCCTCATATATCCGGTAATCTTAATATGGCTTTTGCAGAAAGGCAGCCTGTTATAACTATGGGAAAGGATGATAAGATAAGTTTCAAATTTAAAACAGGTTAAACATACCTTTCAGGAGCGCATGATTAATGTGTTGGAATTGCCTTTATATTTAGTTTTTTTTTGCCTTTCCCTTTGTGGTGGTCTTATTGGTTTATCATTGTGTCTTTTAGTTACTTTCACTTTGTTCACTGTTCAAGTGTTTTAATCTGCTTTTCAAAATAAACAATGAAAGGATATGGAGTAAATGCACATGAGAAATCTCTACGAACACATGGTAGAACCAAGCAATGGAAGGCTTTTTATTTAAGTTTATCATTTTAAAGTCACAACGAAGCCATCAAAAGTGAGCTTTTCTCATACCTAATAGCTTGGTGTTCCACCTTCATGCAGTTTGTTTGGAATCTTCTACTTTATACACCAAACTGCTGAAGAGTAGTAGTTTACATGCTATTTCCAAAAACGGTAGGCTAATGTAACTACAGCTTTAAAAACCAACCTGTTGCCTCATTAATTGATTGAATTGTAAACCATACAGCACCACATTGGTAACAGCCTGCATTATCACCGCGTAAGAAAGCAGAATCAATATCTGGTAGTTGTTCCTTGATTGTCTTCAATGCGTGCTCCAACAATACTGCCACAGCTTGAGAGTCTTGTTTAGTCTCTTCCAAACAATGAGTATGTGTTCTTTTCTGAAAAGAAATAGTAGTATATGGATATCCTATCTCTATCATGACATTGTGTCTATTCATTTCATTAAAATAAACATTTTATGGTTTTAAAATTTTTAATCAAAATTGATTTCTCATCTTGGCTATAAGGACACATTTGAACCAGAAATAACAAGATGAGATGTGTGCATATCTTACTAAGAATAACCTAACTCGGTATACACAATATGGTTTATCAAATAAAAGATTGTCGTCATTTGAATTAAGAGTATGCAATATAGTACTAATTTATCCGCTAGCCAACTAAGATAGTAACATATCCAGATTCTTACATTTTATTGGTTATTTGTTCTCTCAGGTTTTAGGTAATGGCTTCCAAATGTTTTGATTTCAAATGCACTGAAGACAAGCAAGTTGTCAGAGCATCAATATTAGGAATTTGCAGTTACCAACTTAACCTCATCTATGACATGAATTCAATTTTTTTCCCTATCAACCACTGGTGGACACAGAAAACAGTCCATATAAAATTCTGTTGATCGGCTTAAAATTTATTATAAATATCAATGGAATTTTGCCTGATGAGAATAGGTTGTTTATCAACTCGAGTGTGTTATTTAAAGTAATCTTGCTAACCTTTTAGTTTAGCTAGTATATGCTCATAATTTACAGTAAAGTTAAGATTCATAATAATGAGTTGCTCAAAATCACGTTTTTGGGAGGAAATCATAACTGAATCAGAAACAACTTTTGTAAAATTATTTATAAATAATTCTTTTCTTTAACCGTTGGTTATCACTCTTGTATATACACACTGTCACGTGCCAATTAATTCATTTCTGGCCAAACCAATCACTTTGCTTTTCCCGAACAGACAAAGGGAGAAATGTCATTGCGCAATCCATAACAAGAAGGTATTGCTTATTTGTTAGCTAATCAAGTAAAGCAGTACTGCTCAAATCTTGGTTAACAGTGCGCAATACATGACATTGCCAATCTGAAATATTCTGATCCGCATTTTCAACATCACAAACCCAGCCACCTGAAGTGTCATCTGGTACATCATTTGTCAATGAAATTGCATAAATAATTTTTTCTAAAGATAATAAAATGAATAAATATAAAATTGGACTTGTATTGCATCTTTTGAATAATAAATGATGCCAAAATGTCAGTAAAAAATTTCAAGAGGTTTAGGAAATGAAAAATATATTGAATTTTCCATTTTAAAGCTTGTTTCATGGTTGCTAAGAATTATGTTAAAAAACATTTCCTTTTTTTTTCACTGACACAGAATCCAACTCTTTTTCACTTACTTTGACTTTCATTAAAAAAAAAAGAAAACAAAAAACAAAAACAAAAAAAACTGACGATAACAAAAGATAAACAAGATGTGTTTGTGAAAGATCACATTTGCCCAAAGATTCTATTGTAAATTATATGAAAATACCCAATTTTACCCCTTTTTGACCTCTCTGTGACCTTGACCTTTGACATATTTTTTGTCATATTTATGTTTCTCTTGACAAGAATTATACACTTGCGAAGTATTTGAAAAGTACATTTTACATGGTTCAAAAGCTGTTTATTACCATAAAAACACAAAAATCAAGCCCTTTATTCTGAAACAGGAGAAACCCCCTTTAAAAAAATATGTCATAGATGAGGTTAAGTTAGTGGACCTCTTGTTTATTGAAATGATTTCTGTTGTGAAATGTATTTGTTTAAACATGCTGTAAGAAAACTACAGGACAATAATGCAGCATAATCTGACTAAAATTAAAAATTTCATATTTTTCTGTTTGTCCCCTTTTGGTCTCTTGTTTCTCAAACGATAAATGCTTCCACAATATGCATATTTGTAAGTTAATCAAGTAGGCAGTGCGACTCAAATCATGATTAACGGTCACAATATGACATTGCAAATCTGAAATCTTCTGGCCGGCATTTTCAACATGACAAACCCAATCACTTGAAGTGTCATCTGGTACATCATCTGTCAATGAAATTGCATAAATATTTTTTTCTAAAGATAATAAAATGAATAAATATAAAATGGACTTCCATTGCATTTTTTGAATAATAAATGTAGACAAAATGTCAGAAATAAATTTCAAGAGGTTTGTGAAATGAAAAATATAATTAAATTCCCTGCTGTAAGCTTGTTTCATGGTTGCTAAGAAATATGTTAAAAGCATTTCCTTTTTTTCACTGACACAGAACGCAGCTCTTTTTCTCTTACTTTAAATTCCAATAAAAACGAAACTTACGATAACTAAAGATAAACAAGATGTGTTTGTGAAAGATCACATTTGTCCAAGATTATATGGTAAACTGTATAAAAATACTCAATTTTACCCCTTTTTGACCACTCTGAGACCTTGACCTTTAACATATTTTTTGCATATTTATGTTCCTCTTGACAAGACCTATACACTTACCAAGTATTTAAAAAGTCTATTTACATGGTTCAAAAGTTGTTTCTTACCAAATAAACACACAAGTAAAACCCTTTATTCTGAAACAGATGAAACCCCCTTTAAGAGAATTATGTCGTAGATGAGGTTAAGTTAGTGGACCTCTTGTTTATTGAAATGGTTTCTGTTGTTAAATGTATCTATTTAAACATGCTATAAGAAAACTACAGGACAATAATGCAGCAAAAACTGACCAAAAAAGTTCATATTTTTCTGTTTTTCCCCTTTTGGCCTCTTGTTTTTCAAACGGTAAATGCTTCCACAATATGTCGACAAACTACAGTTTTGCAACTTTATTAGCAATCACATAGAACAATCCCCGTCTCAATAGAATAAATAATAAGGTTTCTACAGTCAAATATCTGAAAACAGCAAATTTCACTTCTTTCAACCGATGTGACCTTAACCTTTGATCTGACCTTTTTTCATATTCATGTTCCTCTTGACTAGACCTAGTATACAAGTCTATCTTACATAGTTCAAAAGTAATATCCAAAGTTAAAGTTTCAGACGCAAAAACAGACAGACAGACAGACAGGACAAGAGAAAATGCCCACCTTCGATTATCGATTTGGGGGCATAAAAAAGAAAAAAAAATGTAAATTGTGATATTTGAGCTGTGTTTATACATGTTTATATGTGTTTTACTTTATTTGGCACATTTGAAGAAAATGCCAAAATAAACTCGTTGGGCTATGGCAGAATTTCTTTTTTTCTATGATTTTCGGCAGTGCAAGTCTCCAATTTACCCACAAGCAATCAAATTTTTATTAAAATGCATCCCCCACAATTATTTCTTGAACAGCCACACCGATATAGATAAATTACAAAAAAATAAAATGTTCTGAAGAAAAATACAGTGTGTTAGAAAGTTGATGAATAAAATGTATTGCGGAAGATGCATGAAGATGTGTAAATCGTGGGTGTCAGTGCCGTAGTTTTTATAATTCTTTCAAGTTCTGCTTTTTCCTAAGTATTGATTTGATATTTACTATTTGCTCTGCTTTCAATTTTAAGTTTACTTCTAACATGCATAGTGTGTAAGTTTGAGAATTTATATCAGGTCTCGCTTGTCGTGTAAACTAACTGCATCACTACTCATCGCTGTTGTGACTCATAGTGTCATTGACTCATACGACAGGCTTGGCCTAATACTAATTCTAATGCCAACAAACTATGTATATAATCAGTATGTCTTCGTTATTAACTCCTTGTGCATTTGCCTGCGAAACATTTTGTTTACCTGTGCATCTCAAATAAGATATTTTTAATGTAAGAAACTGAAACAATATGCTTTCCGTATTAGAGAACTATGTGTTTATATCCAAAATTCCAATAAATAGTTCAGTTTACTTTTTTTTAGAAAAAAGCCAAACTTAAAAAAAAACAAAAATTTAACACTGTCACTTTTCCCAAAGACACCAAATTAGCATTGTTGCAAGACATTTCGATTCTGGTAAAATTTATACAATGATCTGACAATTTACATGTATTCACCTTTCAAATTTTTCATCAGATTCTTAATCTTTTCAATGGTTTTTGGAAAAAGGTCACATCTATCACATGGTATGTCATGGGTATTATCATCACATAATTCACGAAATTTTCCATCAAAAGGATCACTCAATGTATAATGAATGCAATGTGTACAGCATTTGCCTTTTCTTTGTATGTGAGCTCTGAAAGTACAAGTATTAGAAATAAGTTTAATTATGTTTTCAGTAATGCTCACAAATAAGCTACCCCTCTTTACCCCACACCCATTCATAAAATTCCATTGTTTCAGCCGTAGTAGTGGCAGTTGTTTTAAAAAGGTAAAACAAAGAGCAGCATATCCCCTTGCTTTATCTCTAGTGAGTTCATAATCCCCCTCCAAAAATTTACAGAAGTAAATTCCACAATGAATGGCAAGTAAAGTTGTTCTTTGGTTTGATCGCTGGAAATTTTGTAATTTTTACTGTATTAAAAGCTTCTTATATCTTACAGAGATATTTTTCACCTGTGAGAGATTTTTTTTCTTTTACCACACTCAGGAAAAGACGAAATTTCTCACACTCATGGAAGATATCCCTTATCTTTAATGATATGCTGAAATTTCAATCTACCAGTAATCAGTGTTTCAACAAATCATTATTATATATGTAATTGTAACGTTCAGTTTCATTGGTCAACGTCATGAATAGAAAACGACATTTCCGTTTGCCCATTAATCCGCTTCGCAAAAAATATAGTACAGAAAAGAAAGACATGATTTGCATAGACCACGCAGTTTTTAACGTACAAAATTGGAATTATAAGGATTTTTAGGAAAATATGTATGTATAAACAAGGTCACCTCATTCACAAACTCCTCAGTTTGCTAGTGAGCTGCCGGAGTTTATACATAGATAGTTTCCTATAAATCAGAGCTTAATCCTATTACATAAATATTTGTGTCATGGTGGCAAAGGCGGGTATTAAAAGCTTATTCAGGTAAAAGCAAAATATGCAATTTGTATATACAATTCCTTATTTGTATGGTTTTCTCATTACAAAAGTCCCATTCCCTTGTCTTATGAATGTCTTGCTGAGAGAGAAATCACCAAAAATCTGTCTTTAGATAACATCTCAGTGCTGTAAGACTAATTTTTAACTCACTGACCAAGCTGATCTTTTCTGGCTGCAAGATATGTCTGTATGTTTTCCAGCACAGAAAAACAGGACTAAAAGGCTGTACCACCATCAGCTGGTATGTTATCTAAAGTTTTCAAATTGCTTTGTTTTGAAACCGAGCATGCACTCAAAAATCTAAAGAGAGAGGCCCTCGATAGGGAATAAAACCTGTTCCTTGACAATATGACTGGTAAACATTCACAAGTGTGGAATGACAAGCTGTACTGACCATCTGTGGTATTGTGACAACTTAATCACTGGAAAGATGCATCTGTTTTGTACCATAATACGATACCTAAAAGATATAAAAAACTAAAGACCATTTTATTCCCTATGGTGATAGCATATTTTATCAAAAAGTATGGAGTAAATGAACATGAAAACACAACGCATATGGTAACTAAAACTGCAATTAATTTTTCTGAGCTGTATGGCTATTTCGGAAATTAATTCCTTCTCAGCAGTACTAGAACCCAAACATAGGAAATCCACAATTTCAATAAATGTTCATGATGCAAAAACCAAACGAAATCCGAACAATCAGTAACATCAAATATAACCAACGACAAAACTACGTTTAGGGAATTAAACCTTAGGTTTAGAATTTACATAAGTTTAGATAATAGTTATAAGCAAAGTTTACACATGAGATATAATCTCACATACAAGTACACCATATCTAAGAAAAATAAAGAGAATACATCTCAAACTAAAGTTTAATGACAACAATTATGAAGGCATCATTCAATATTTCTGTTAATATATTTTTGCTTACCTATAACATGACATAATGTGGGAAATCTTTTAAAAAATACTTTAGAAATTATAGTCTTTAGCTTGACTTGTCCTGGGATCGAACTTGCACAATCAAGGGAAGCATGGTAACAACAAGACCACAGAGTAGGTTAAGATGTTGTATTTATCCAATGAAATGAACCAACTACCACATACATATAGAACAAAGGACATTTTGTTTTTGATACGGACTTTATTACCGCCAGTATCAAGTGAGCCATTCACGGCGAGCTTGATGCGTTACACCGTGATAAAGTCTGCACCAAAAACCAAATTTCTGACATTTCTTTTTATTGGTAGTTCACAAAATAATAAATGGAACTCTATGATCACTCTGAAAATTTTATTTTAGCGCAGTTAATCTATTATTTATTGCATTAATTTATATGCATAGTTCCTTTAACGTATTACTCGTTTGAACACCACAAGTAGTACATAACATGACGTCAGCATAGCAACTCGCATGTGAAGCCTTCACATTGACCCGATAATTTTGTGATAATTTCCAGTTCGGTGATACTGAGAATATCAGTATCTGTAGATCAAAAGAAATCCATATAAATTACTAATAAATTTAGGATTCTTATCCAATTCTATAAAGAAACATGTATTACTTTGCAGGTGTTTTAAAAATTTGTGAGCAATTTATTAAATTAATTTCCTTGAGTATTATTCCAGTATTGTAAGTACATAAGAATTCAGTAATCATTTGCATGGCAATTAAAAAGTTAAAAACTTGTTTCATGACATTATATAAGAAATTCCTAAAAAAGCAAATTATTTCAGAGTTGTAACGTTGACGTAATTGTGGTACATGTGAAAGAATATTTCTATGACATTTATGAGACCTAATCAAAGACTTTTACTCACAAAACTTACATAAAGTCCTTTGGATTTTATTAATTTTGAGAGTAAATCAGCCGAGTTTTCACATAATTAATTTTCTTCAAAATAACCGTAATTATACAATCCATATCTTAATTTTGCAACTGACCATTTTTCTGACTAATGTTCATTATCTCTACCAGATGTATAGCAGGGCAAAATTTACAAACCTGGTGAAAAGCAGGATTAAAAAAAATCTGATGCATGCTCCAATTTGTCTTTGTTTATACAACAAACTTCTCTTTTTATGGAAGTGGTACACCTGAAAAAAATTGAAATGTGTAGAAGAACCAGAGGCTTACATGTGAGCCTGTATCGCTCACCTGGTGGCTATTGGTCACATAAGATTTTCGAAATATATTTGTTTAAAATCATCTGACCATGATGTTAAACGTTTCCAGCCACGATACCCAATGCAACTTTAATTAGCCGTGATGCTGTCCTAGCAAATATCAAATGTCTATGTCAATCATTCCTTTGAACTGTTAATGAGCTACCATTAGCAAATTTATATACACGATATATCAGATCATGCTTAAGCTGCATACCTATTTTCAAACCATTCTGATGTACCTAAAAAGTTTTACTTATGAGAAATTTGGACATGCGATAATTGGACAAAGAATTCAGTATCAAATGCAACTAATAAATCAAGCAAAAATTTTAGTCAAATTTAACTATACTACTCAGCAAAAGAAACGTCCACTCACATTTTTTGTGGAATAGAATTAAAAATAAATGCATTATTTTTGTTTTTTTTTAATTGATTATAATCTTTAGCAATACTCGATTCTAATTTCACTTTTGAAAAGAACACTTCCGATAAAAATAAAGAGAACTTCCAGTTAATAGAATCACGACATGAATGGGCAAGTGCAGAGAATCAAATGGACAAACAAGAAAAACATTGACGCATTGAATGATTCCAAACAATGTGAAATGTTGAAATAATCGATACTTCAACGAATTTTCGAAAACGAGGCTCTCACTTACTGAATAAGATCTTGCAGTTTTGACCTGTTTGAGTATTCTTTGCAGTTTGACCTAATTTTAAGTGAAATAGACTCTAATTTCTTAGAAATAATCACTGCGTTATCCGAACTTCATCAAATAGAAAAAAAAAATGGAATACGGGTGAAGTTATGACGTCAAACTGAAAAACGTCAAAACACAAGAATTCGACCTTGACCTTATTTTTTATGGAACTGCTGAGGAAAATGTATCTCATAAGCACCGACTAAAGTTTGTCATAACAAATATGCAAAGAACGAATAAAAATTGTTTTTCTGCGAAGTATGAAAGGTAATTTTAGTTCTATCACCCCTATCAGAAAATATATTGAGGATCCCAGAAGGTGGACGTTTCTTTTGTTGATTAGTATATGACAGTTGAAATGCTGGCTTATTTCCAAAAAACAGATAACAACAATATTTGACATGATCATAGAATAAATAGTATCTGAGAAATTAACTTGGAAATAAAACTTAATTAACTTTAATGTTGACGGACCATTGAACTCTGATATATGTGGAAAATCCTTTATCTTCTTTTGACTTTCTGGCTCCAAAATTACCTTTTACATCCTCTTTTGCATGTCTTCTAGCAATTTTCAAATATTTTGTGGTCACAAAACCAATAAAAATTGATACACAAATAACAGCTGTTTTCGTATTGATAAAACATTTATTATTCTCGCTTTTGACACTGCAAAAGTAAAATTGTCTGAATTTACCATTTTTTGTCTGATTTTGTCTGAAAAATTACTCGAAATTCTTTAATATCTGATTCTGTGCTTATGTTTTCTCGACAAATTATTAATTATATTATTTTTGTCTTAAAAATTTATCGACGCATTCTTGACAGTCTGAATTTGCATGAAACATTCTTGATACAATTCTCGACATTCTTAACATTCTGCATTATGTCTGAAATGTCTTGACAAATTCTTAATTGTATTAATTTTGTCTTAACATTTCTCGACACATTCTCGACAGTCTGAATATGCATGAAAAATTCTTAAAAAAATATTTTTAACATTATGCATTATGCCTGTAACTTTTGACATGTTGCGATATTCTTAATTTTGAATAGAAATTGGAAATTTCTCATCATCTGATAAATTTTCTTTCTTTTTTCATCTCTTTTCTATTATTATCTTGTCTGCTTTAAACCACTTTCTTAGCTTATTTTCCCAGAATTGTGGTCCATTTCTACATTTATGTAAAATCACCATTTACATTTAAATTTAGTACTTATGTAATAAATAAAAGCATTTTATTTTCAAAAATGTCACAAAACCATGATGAAGAGGCCTCGATAACACTAATAATTCATCAAATAAATAAAGCGAAATAAAAAAAAATAAAAATGCAATGGAAAAAAATATGGTTCTTCAGTTTCATTCGGATTGTCAACTTTTTAAGGATTTTTTTTTTTGACAAAATGTTTTGAAAACACAATTGCTGCTAAAAAAATCAATTTATTAAGTACATACCTACAAGTGTACTTATCATAATGCCAAAATGTTAATATATGGGTATTGTGGTGTTTCCTGGTAAATTACAAACTCTTTAATGTTCATTTGCATCATTCATATACTTGCATGTATTTTAATTGTCTTGGCAATCATAGATAAGTTGTGTTTTCAACATTTATCATAGTAAATATATCTATCCATGGATAAAACTATTTACAAATAATATACCCTTTTTAATATGAAATGTTTTCCTAAATTATATAAAGACATATATAATTTGCTTGAGTTATATTTTACAATTTTTTCTGCAATCAATTTTGAGATTAGACTACATGTATACAGGAATAAATACAAGTATTAAGAACACCTCCAATTAACAAAGTTTGTCACAGGTAAGTGATATTGTCTCAAGTAAACCTATTCATCAATTCATTCCTTGTACAAGTGCAATATGCAAGCAGTGTCATATATTATGCATATAATATACAAATATAACACCCTTGACGACTCATCAGTTCTACTAATGCTGATAAATTGTTTCCCAATCCTGGAAAAATTAAAAAAATAATGCATGTCCTTTGTAGGAGGACCCACCCTCTAATTTGAATACTTTTGATATTTGCAAATAAAAATAAATGCTTTATGAGACAAGCTAATAAGGAGGGAAACCTAAGAACTAGTGCAGACATCTTTAAATTTCTGTTGTCAAGATCTTAAATTGACTATACAAACTGCTTGGTCATTGTCCTTGTTCTGACAAATAATTCAGATACCCTCCCGAGACTTCTTACTGAATAACATAAATGAGTTCTATTTCTTTTTTAATATCAATTTAAATTTGTGGTATGGGGATTAAATATTATACTTAAAACTATGGTCCTTAAACGATGATCAAAATATTATACCTGAAACGATGATCAAACTATTCAGGAATGGTTTGGGTTGTAACAGACCCAAAATATAGATATGTGCCGAAGGAGTAATTACTTGGATTTTAAAACTGAATGCGCCCCCATGATTACTTGCCCAGACGGAAGATCATATTCGTGTGAAATTAATGCGTACATTCTCTGCTTAATTCTAGCAAGGTATTTTAATGTGCTAGCTAAAATGATTTATAGGACAGCTTAAATACTCGTATATAGAAAAAGCAGTTATAGCATCATTTTACTGCACATCAAAGGGCAGAGAAATATCGAATGGTTAATAATTTGGTGAGTATATGTAACTTTTACATAGAACGTATCTATTTTCCTGATTGAGTATATTTTTTTGATTTAGGTTGTGACCTTGGCCCTCTGGATAAATGCATCAGAGGGTTCAATACCTGTTGTACTAGTATATTGCGCACATATTTAATGGTATGAGTTGGCAGTAAGAAAACAATTTTTATAAGTTTCTGAAATTTTCATTATTTTAATAAATTTATTTCTATTCTAATTTATTTAAGATTTGCCACTTCATTAGAAATTCATGTTTGAATTTAAATCAGTGCTCTTTCATTTGTCTTCATGCAATTTAGTTTGTATCAAACCATTTCAGACAGTTTAGAATATGTCGAGACATGCTCAGACTATCCAGAATATGTCAAGACATATTCAGATACTGTTTAAACTGTCCAGAATATGTCGAGACATATAAAGACACTGTTCAAACTGTCAAGAATATGTCGAGACATATTCAGACTCTGTTTAGACTGCCGAGAATATATCCAGACATATTCAGACCATCAAAAATAAGTTGAGACTTTTTCAGAAAATGCTCATAAGTTAAGAATGTGTCGAGACAAATTCATCCTCAGTTCAGACTGCCAAGAATGTGTCGAGATACAATCAGAATTATTTCATAGTTTCGAGAGGTGCGTCAAGACAGTTAAGAATAGTGTAGAGAATTTTAAGAAATAATTAAGAAAAATTCAGACAAAGTCGATATTTTTTTAATATATTCCAGACATTAAAGAATATCGAGTAATTTTTCAGACAAAATCAGACAAAAATTGGTAAATTCAGACAATTTGACTTTTGTAGTGTGAGACACAATAGTTCCTATTTCTACCAATCTGGTGGTAAGATCATAATTTGTGGTTATAAATGTGAAAAAAATTAAACATCGTTGAAAATGAAAGATTCATAATTCTAAGGGAACCTGGTCAGAGAAAAACTGAAATCTGACATTGAGTGTCTGTGATTTCTAGATCTTGAACTTTCACAGGTTTTAAATTATGAACCACAAATTAAAAACCCATGAACCATTGAAATTTCCTACGAACCATGCATACAAGTTCTTTCATAGTATGAGTCTTTCATACAAGTATTCAATTAGTATGAAAAGTTGAAAACATTTTTTTTATTCTTCTTAGGCTTATTTTGATGTAGCGGTTAACCACGCTGGTCTATGATAACGCACTGACAACGGTGCCAACGCGGTGACAACGGTCATTGCAACGCACAGACAACGGAAATACATGGTATTACACACGTAAATCTGACGGTAGGGTTTTTTTTTTGGTGTTTTAAGATTTTATTGTATTCCATTAAAATTTTGAAAATACCCACACGGAATGCGAAAATTATTGCGGTATCAGGATGTTACATTAGTTAAGTGCAGAAAACTGGTGTTTAAGAATAAAACTGTGAACAATTTGAACGGTCGAACGAAATATAAGTGTCATTTGTTGAATTTTCTAATTTTCTCTCTAAAATCTCTCTAAAATATATTCATTTATGAATGAATAAAGCAGCATAACGAAATGTTATGTCCTTTCTTATGTTTTCCCAAGATTTAAATGTTCCTGATCTTCGTAAAATCGCGTATTAGCATTGCAAATAATACAACGCATAAGACAACGATTCAGGTACAACGCAAAGACAACAGTCTGTCGTATTAGTTATTGACATAATTAGTCTGTAAGTTTCCTCAGTGAGCTGAAACTACTCTCCGACATCTGATTTTTAATGTATTAAAAACATGAACTTTGTGACGACTTTGACAGGTCGAAATGAAAAACGAAAACATTTTTTTTCAGAAAATTAGATCCCTTATTGCAGGTGTAACTCTAAATTAGAGATCTAAATTAAGGAACATTTTTGAACGAATTTTTAAGATTCACGGAAAGTCTGATTGTTGTACTTCTTCACTCACTGTTTTTCGGACTGGTAACGTGTCGCACATAGACCCCTTCAAGTTCCCAAAATTCATAGTTTTTGACGAAAAAAATCAGTGAAATCTATCAGAGATATTTAAAACCAGAAACTCACAGTAAATTACACGCGAGATTCCATGGGTTCGAGCTCTCGTGTGTTTAAGTCGAAATACCAAAAAGGTGGGACAGGACTAGATTCCTTGCCAATTAAGTAAAGAAATGCTCACCAATACCTCCCAACAGCGATAAACTTTTGATTTATTTGAAGCGTACTATAAGATAACCCCCATACGATGCTCCCTAATATCACAACTAGATTTTAAATCAAATCAATTCAAATTGAATTGCAGAGCCAGCTTATTTGTCATACTTATGCTTCGAGCTTATTGCCTAGAACAAACAGTCGGTCCCATGTCATGCGTTTATCCCATTATCACACTGAATGTAGAATATATCAAACTTTGGAACTAATAAAAGCGGATTTTCCCCTTACAAAGGTAATTGGAAAGCATTTCGTCATCTCTTTTGGTCGTGATAGCCCGGCATTTAATGGCCCATGGTTCTCCTCATACATTTATAATATATTAGACAAGTGGGCGTGTGATAGTTAGCTTAAACTTAATCGTCCTAAGAATTAAGCATCAATAAATGAAGGAAGTATTTTCCTCAGTTTTTGAATAAAGAATAACAATAAATAATAAACTAAAATGTAGTTGACCACATTTTATCTGAAATTGACTTAAAATTTAAGATATCTCTTACAGGATATATCATATGCTATTTACTTCACCGTTGTTTTTGCGTTGTAATGAAATCGTTGTACTGTGCGTTGACTTGAAAAAACCAATAAAGTACTAATTTATAAATGTTCAACAAGTAGAAATATTTTGAAAAGAAACAGAAGGGTAGTGTGTTTCTTTATGCTTTAGGTTCCATTCATACATATATGTAAATTAACCAGAATTTCAGAAAATTTCCAAAATAACACACATTTCCTAATGAGCGTTCCAACGGTTTTCAGTTTTATCATAATATAGCTTTTTGAAACACTTTAAAAGCACGAGACAACGATTTCATAATAATTTTCACATTCCGTGTGGGTATTGTTAATAATAGAATTAAATACTTCACTGACTTAAATTCATAAAATAAAAATGTGTGGCTTCTAACTGCCATATTTTCCCGTTGTTTGTGCGTTGCAAATACCGTTGTCAGTGAGTTGGCACCGTTGTCACTGCGTTGTCATGGACCAGCGTGTTAACTGGGAAGACTGACTTTTTGTAATTGTATAATGATTTATTATTCATAATCATTTACATTTGTATCACTACTGGGCCAATACCATTGTTTGTGGTCTTTAACCAATAGTCATTATCAACCTAGTAATCAGTACTTCTATGCTGACCTGTAAACTGATTGTCTTTAGAAACTTGCAATATCAAAATTTCTAAAAAATTCCCATAACACAAAGGAGTATCTTAATTTTGCATATTTCTGTCCTCTGCTTATTTTGGCTTTCATTTAATTCTTTTTGCTAACTTGTTCTCTCTCATATTTAAAAAAAAGTTTATTGTCTTCCAAAAGGTTTGATGTGATGTGCATTGGATAGACATAAGTTTTTCAAAGAGCCATATGTAGAAAATAGATTAACAGTAACATTGTCATCCATACTATCTCTTGATAAATGAGTTTCCAAACTTTCTGAGCATTGTTTGGTGCTAAAATGTCCATGGTTTCTTCAACTGCAGTAGTAGCCTTTCTATTAAGTGATCTTAATGTTCTTGGTTTTAGCTCGTTTACATCTTTTGTAATCTGGTATTTTTTAGGACTGATCTTTACATCACAGATTTTTTGTAGAGTATCTAATGTGTTCTTACTATGAATATCATTTTCCAAGCTTCATGATGAAATCTGTGTTGATGGAATGGAAGCCTAAAAAAATAAAACTTTCAAAAATAATTGAAGAAATAATGTTGCCATTCAGCTACTACTTTTATACTATTAGTAATTTGTTTTGCGAGTATGGAGTTCTCTGCTTGTATTGCCCCGAGTGCTACAGAAAAACACGCAATACTTCGAACTGAGAATTTTTTCTGAGCGAAACAATTTACTTATAGAGTTTTTATTCAATTATTCAAGATGTATGTTTCTTATTCACTGAAATATTTTTTTTGTTAAATACTATTTTTGGGTAAATATGGCATTTTCTTCTAGGGATTATTTTTGTCACATTACGTAACAAGACAAAATATATAAGCGCGCTGTTGCAACTGTTCTGTAGAGATTGACGGTAGCATGTTCATATCAGCGCAGTGCAATGATAATTGAATTATTGTCGCTCGGGAACAATCGAAAACGTCGATTCCAACGTGGAAAATTGAACAGAAAGGTAACCATACAACACATTCATGGTCATTTGTTTTAGTGTGTCGAAAAAATATATACCTACTGTAAATATGTCTGTTTCAGGCTGTGTACTATATGTTGTATCAGTATTTTCAGTTTCTTGATGACTATCCAAAATTTGTGATTAAACAAAAGTTCTGAACATCATGATAATTCCCACAATATGAATAAATTGAAATTCAAGATATATTTGTATGAACTATTAGTATAGAGGAATGAAGGGTGAACTGGTACTATGAAGCTTGTGAACAGTTTGCCTTATTCAGAATGTTGAAGTCTTCAGACACGCCATTTGTCATATTTTCGTAAACTGTCTATCGCTGTTATTGTCATTTTTACAGACATAAATTGCAACATTTAGCTTCATAATGAATATTTATGATGCAACATTTATGTGACAGATTATTAGATTGGTCAACACTGACTGTAAATTACACAATGACCATGCCTGGGACAAAATAAATTTCCTTCTAGTCAGGTTCCTTCTCCACCTTTAAATACATGAAATATAAATAATACACGAAATTGTCTGATTGCAATAGAATCGCAATAACAGTTCATTATATCAGTATTCAATCTTGATTTGACAGTCAGAACTCTTCCAGTTACAGGCTCTGCTATGTGGCAACTGTAAACTGTATTTGACTGTCAAATAGATTGTTGATGGCTGCAAGCATTCAAATAATGCACATGCTTATTATCAACCTGCAAACTTGTCGATAATCAACTTTTCAATTGTCAATATGTCAAGTCTTAACCTTTGTCAAAGCCAATTTCCTTTCAGATGAATATGCTTTAATGAAAGCTGATACAGATACAATGTATGCTATTTGACTTAGGGAAACAAGTCATATAAATATATTTGTTTTGTACTTACAAAGAGTTGCTGTGTCTCACAAACCTCATTTTCATTCAGCTGGTATTCTGTTACCCTGGGCTGTTTTCAAGCGTTGTCCCTTCTGAGATTAAATATTTCTACAATATAAAAAATCTGAAAAGAGAGTACATATATCCTTTATGGAAGCCACTAAGTTAACGGGATGAGTCACTGCAGCATGAGAAAAAAATCAGAAACAAGTTGTGAATATTTGTTAGTTTCATAAGTACATCATCTGATACGCAAATAGTTGTATATAAAGATAATAACCCTTTTTTTTCAACCAATGTAGTAATTCTCTGTGACATTTCAGGATATATTGAACGTAAACTGAACAAATATCAAATTTGAGTTCTATTTTTTTAGAATTTGTGACCTTGACCTTTGATGCATAAACCAAAAAATCATTAGAGTGTTCCTCCTCTTATCATTAATCAATTAGATTTGACCTATGTTGGTTAAGATATTGTTTGGAAACCAAAACTAGAGCTGTCTTCGAAAGGCAACCAAATATGCCCCAGTTATTGAACCCTGAATCAATAGGGCAACTGTAAATTTAAGCTTTATAAATAAATTACGTGTCAAGAACCTATCCAATGATGATCAGAAGTTAAACCTGTATCCTTAAAATAGAGCTGCGGGAAGTAACATTTATATTAAAAGCAGAAGATTTCAAGTATATTTTGCTTATTTTAATAGCATAGTAGTTATTACCATATGGTTTCTTTGAGTTTTTCTTTCCTAGAAAGATTCTCGAAATAAATGAGATTCATATATCATTTCTTTTACCAATAAAATATTTGTCAGGAGCAAATCCTTGAACATAGGTAAAATTATTCATGTAATCTATTTCGTTTTATCAAATGCATGTGTAACTATTCAGATATACTTTACAAAAAAGGAAAAAGTATATCCCAATGGTGCATTTATCATATATACTATCCGTATTTTTATTCATATATTATATATACTATAATTCTTGTCACCAAGTGTTTCGGATATCATTTAAGTCAATTAATAAGGCCAAGGCCGTAAATCCTCACCAGGTACCCTGTAGCCCAGTATTAAAGTTGGTTTCAAATCAATTTAGTATTTGGGTACGACACTAGGTGCTCCTTTTTATGTGTCTAGCATATACTGCATTTTCAATTGGTTTTTTGATGACGTAAGGTATTCTTTAAGATTTTTTATGTCTCCGATAAGCACTAATTAGTGGTCTTGCGAATAGCTTTTTGGTCATTTCACCCTCTTCAATTAAGTGCCAGTGTTTTCTAATTGCTCTGTTTAATTGTTTAAACAGCGGGTTATATTTAGTAGCCAATACCAAAGGTGGCATTTTTCGTTGATCTTTCATTTTGAATCGTAAAGTTTTCTTCCTTTTCTTATTTATAGTTTTTGCAATTAATTTATTAATTTCTTCTTTGGGGTAACATCTTTTTAAAAAGAATTGTTTTAAACAGTTCAATTTGAGATTCTTAATCTTCCTTGTTGTTCGATCATCTAATGAAGCGTATTATTTCGCCTATAATGAAGCCTTTCAATACAGACGATGGGTGAGCAGACGATCTTTCAGGATATTGGTATTATCCGTGGGCTTGCGATATAATTTCATGTCTACTATCTTGTCTGTCATAAATCTGTTTCCTTTAAATAATGTTATGTCCAGAAATTGTGTATTTTGTCTGGAGTATTCATATGAAAATCCCAATAAAGGGTGAATGCTATTTGCAATTTGGAAAATTCTATAAGATTTTTTTTTCTTCTCCGTTAAATATGATAAATCCATCATCTTTATATAACGACTAATGAATTAGGTTGTTGGTATATGGAAATAAAAGCAGTATGTTTGAAATTATTTCAAACATTCTACGGTCCGTTAAACTAGGAGACATGGTTGCTCCCATGGGTACATCAATAGTTTGTCGATAAATGTGCCCATAAAATTCGAATTCGTTATTTTCTAGTACGAGTTTTAGAATATTTTAAAAGTCAGCTTTAGGTGGTAGTGGTATATTATAGATCGTTGGGCTTATTTTAGGCCAAACTCGCTCTACGGCTTCAATAATTTCTCTGTGTTAAAGATTAATGTACGTGCTGCTAATGTCGAATGTTGCTAAAATGCTGTCTGCAGGTACTTTAATTTGTTCTATTCTATTAACGAAATCTGTGGAGTCCTGAGTGTAGGTACACAGATTATCAATAACTGGTCTAAGAAAGTAATCTATATATTGACCGATTCTTCCTAATGGATTGTTACAGAGAGGTACTATTGGTCTTCCAGGAATTTGTATTTTCTGTAGGTCTTTATTATCTTTTATTTTCTCTCTGTCTTTTATACTTAGCCTATGCATTTTGGGAAGAATATAAAATCTTCCGATTCTTTTCTTTTCTTCGTTCACAATATATTTAAGTGTGATATCGTCAACAAGATGTGATTTATGTAGTTTTTCTACAATTTTGTCAATGGCTTTTGTGATTTCGATAGTATCTGGTTCCGATAGTCTTACGTAATGTATATTGTCATTAAGTTGACTCAGTGCTATATCAATGTATTTATTTGTATCCAGTACAACTGTAGATGAATTTTTGTCTGCCTTTTTTATAATTATGCTTATTTTTTTTAAAGATTGCAATGCTATTCTTTTTTTGTTTAGAAAGGTCATATTTGAATTTTTTAACGCTAAGGTTTTGAAGTTCCAGTTTTGTAGCAAATAAGTAATTTTCGACGGCATTGTTCGCTAAGTGCGGTACAAATCCAGAGTTTGTTCTGAATGGATGATAATTAACAGCTTTTGTAACGTCATCAAAGTGGTATCTACATCTCATTTTACGAGCTAGTTCATTAAAATCTTGTAATAGACTTTTTTTCCATTCTTTGTTATGGGACTAGGTATAAATTTCAATCCTTTGCCTAAAAGTTATATTTCGGCACTACTGAGTTCTGTGTTTATAAATAATTCAACATATTTTAGAGCATTTTGAACCTTGTACATGTGTTTTCTTCTTCTGATTCTTCTGTTGACACAATACAATTACTTATTGTAAGTTGAATTCCTTGAAGTTATTTAACTCTTCGGAAACTTTCTAGAAAACACAAAAAGTTGTGTTTTTCATTCGTACTAACGGACGGATGAACGAATGAACAGATGGACGGATAGACAACCGTAAAACAATATATTGCCTTCCCTACTTTCCGTCGCAGGTCATAAACATGACGAATTTTCGTTCTATTTCTAGAATTTGTGACCTTGCCCTTTGTCGAATAAAGATCAACTTCGATGAGATTCCTTCTCTCGTCATTTGTCATGTCTTCTTTTCGTTTCTTTTCAATGTGACATGTGGTTCTAGCTTAGAAATATTGTGCGGAAAGAAATAAACATCATGTTTTTGTTCTATTTTTAGAAGTTGTTACCCTAACCTTTGTCCCAGAGAACTCAAAATCAATAGGTTTCATCATCTGGTCATTAGTGATTTCTGTGCCAAGTTTCATTTAGATGTTACATGTGGTTCTGGAGATATTGTGAGGAAATGGATAAAATGTCAATTGTTTGTTCTATTTTTAGAAGTTGTGACCTTGACATCTGTTGCACAAACCTCAAAATCGATTGGTTCCTCGTCTCCATGTTTGTTCAAAGTTTTATTTAGATATGCAAGTGGCCCAGATGCACAGACACCATTTATCAAATTATAAGTTGAGTTCGACTTGGCCTCAACTCAGCTAAAAAATAGGGCAGGGGTTCTCTTTACAAATCACACATATTGCTGATAGCTGAAATGAAACGAAGTCCACTTTCAAAAATACCGTTGGCAGGGGTCCAGATTAAAGATTATTACACATTTTCCACAACATTTCTTTCTTTAAATGTGAAAAGGGGGCATACATCTGTTCATTTTTGTATATGTGCATGTCTTCATTTTCTTTTCTGTGTCATGCTCATGTTATGTCTTCGATTTTTTGTTTTTCCGACATTGCCATTGTCCTTGGATTGTTCTTTTTAGACTGACGGTTCGGTTCTCACTTACTTTACTACCCTTCTTCACTGTATTTTTTAGTGGGATCGGTGTTTATTTTTTTTGTAAAATTCAGGCTTTGATAGTTGCAGGGTTGCTTCGGCAACATAGTCGTCGGTATTCATGACGACTACAGTAGAACTTTTGTCGGCTTTTTTAATAACAATATCCTCTCTCTTTTCTAAACTGTGCATAGCTTGCTTTTCATTTTTTGATACATTAGATATAGCAGGTCTTTGTTGTGGCAATTGGCATTCCAACTTTCCTTGGACGTTTTTGATGTACAATTCCAAGGCCTTTGATTTACTGCAATTGGGAGTCCAAGAATTTTTCTTTTTGAATGGATTGATTGATACAGACTCGGAGTCTGAATCGGAATGCTCTGATATACCCTCCTCTTCCTGCTTCCGCGCAAAATATTCCTTTAGTCGTAAACGTCTAAAGAAAACATTCAAATCGTCCCTCAGTTGTCTTACATTTAGGTGACTTGGAGTAGGACAAAACCTGAGGCCCTTGGAGAGAATCGATTCTTCTCCTTTGAGAGAGGAGTGGCAGACAGATTAAAAACAGTTGATATTCCGCTATCTGTTGTAGTCTGCCTATTTTTGAAACGTCTGTTTTTACGCTTCTTCGGACGTTCAGTGCCTTCCGTTGGCTGTTGTGCTGGAAAAACATGAATGATGTTGTCTCTTTCAAATTTACGTTGTTGCTTATTCTTAAGTTTTGATTCATGTTTACCTACGAAACGAAGCAACTATCAAAGCCTGACTTTTACAAAAAATTAAACACTGATCCCACTAAATAGTACAGTGAAGAAATTATTTCAGCACTTAGGCTAATGGTAGAAGAAGATGACTTAGATCAGGAAACTTTTGAGGGTCTTCTTCCTGAAAACCCGAGAGCTGGCTTATTCTATCCTTTGCCAAAAATACACAAAGAAGGACTTCCCGGACGTCCTATAGTTAACTGCATTGATCATCCAACAGAAAAAATCTCGAATTTTTTAGATCTTCAACCTTTCGTTAAAAATTTGCCCTCTTTTGTTAAAGACACTACCGATTACATAAATAAAACACCGACTGAAGACCTCCCATAAAACACTCTTTTAGTAATTCTAGATGCAACTTCACTATATACCAACATTCCGCTCAATGAGGGGATAGAAGCTTGCCGCAAAGTTTGGGAAGGAAGAGCAATACAATCACCTTCTACCGAGTCGCTAGTCAGTCTTTTAGATCTTGTACTAAAACGTAACAACTTTGTTTTCAATAACGACAATTTAATCCAGGTTAATGGAAGAGCAATGGGTACTAAAGTAGCACCATCATATGCAAATATATTCATGGGAGATTTAGAAAAACGCATGTTTCAAGAAGCACCCTACAAACCCTACAGTTGGTTGCGCTTCATAGATGATATCGAAATGAAATGGACCGATACTAGACAACATCTTGATGAATGTGTTGAATTCATTAATAATTTTCATCCGTCCATAAAATTTACAGTTAACACATCTGAAACAACAAATGTCTTTCTCGACACGACTTCAACACTTGTTGATGGTCAAATTCATTTTGATTCACACACTAAACCGACAGATTCACACGCCTACCTGCTCCCAAGTAGTTGCCATCCTAGACACTGTTTAAATGCGATCCCACACGAACTTTCTACCCGTATACGTCGAATCTGTTCACAAGAAGAGACATTTAAACATAGGAGCAAATAATTAACCCAACATCTTGTTAACAGGGGTTATAAGGAAAAGCAAGTCAGAAAAACTATTCAAAAGGTCTCCTCGATTGACCGAAAGGAACTGTTACAATATCGAGAAAGAAAGAGAAAAAAATACGTACCCCAGCGGTACCTACCTTCCACCCACAGCTACCCAATTTGTCTGCTATAACCCGTGAATTTATGCCAATTCTTCATGCGTCAACAAAAATGAAAAATAATGTTTCCTGAACCTCCGCTAATATCATTCCGTCGACCCAAAAATCTGAAGGATATTCTCGATAGAGCCAAACTACCATCACCTGAAAATGGACAATTTAAAACATGTTCCGACAGACGTTGTCTTCTGTGCAAATTTAGTGCTTCTACAAAAATCTTCAAGAGCACCGCAACCGGTGACACACACAAAATATTTACCAATTTATCCTGCAAGTCAGATAATGTCATCTATCTCATCACTTCCTCTGTTTGCCAACAACAATATGTTGGTGAAACGAAAAATTCACTAACCCTTCGTATCAACTTGCACCGTGACCACAATCGGAGAAAAGAAAGATCACAGGCCACTGCATTACGTTTCAGTTCCAACGGTCATGATTGGAAACATATGCAAGTAATACCAATTGACCAAAATCGATCGTGGACAGACACACAGAGGCAGGCTAAAGAAAAGTTCTGGGTAGAAAAGCTGAAATCCAGTTTGAATATAAAAATTTAAGATAAAGTTTTGCTTAAAATCCCGCTCCTACCCATTTTTTTCTTTCTTTTTTGAAATGATTAACTTGTTTTCGTTCCGATATGACTGAAGTTTTGCTCGTTGGGCGTTAAACCAGTATTGTTAATAGAATCGATGTACGCATACTGACAAGATTTTGTTTTCCCTTCTCATGTTACATCTGTATACAACAGCATCCAACATGTAGCTCTTGACACTTTGTATAAATAATTGTAGTTTAGTCTTTGTAAATGGGCTTTATTTTTTTACTTTTTTATTATGTTTTAATGAAGGGGCGGAGAGGTCTCGAAATATCAACTGTTATTTTATTTGTGTCATTCACTTTGTTTATTATGTTGTCTATAATCAGGTCACAGAGTGTGTATCCTCAGGATCTGGCACAGCGGGATTTTCGGTGTTGTTGCTTTGTTCTTTGATCTTTATATATATATATATATATATATATATATAGTCTAGAAGATTGTGCAACGATATCGATTAAACATAAAAAAGTTGTTAAAATTAATGTGACAAAATTTTCAGTCAACAATGACTTTCTTCAGTGTCTTAAACACGCTAAAATATAATTGCGATTGATGATTACATAACTCAACAATATTGTTACATAATACCTCGAATGTCATTTTTTTTTCTCTTTCACATAGGTCAACAGAAAATTTAGCTTGATAATTATAAAGGTACACATAGCGTCAAATATCTTTTTTTACATACAAGTTTGAAATGAAACATCTATATATATATTTAATAAAGGAATAAAACTATGGCTAAGTATAAGATGTAGTAGAACTTGAAGATACACCGTTAGCTGACTTTATAGGTATATTTTTTTTCTATTTATTCCGTCAAGATGTAAAACCCGGGGTTCTTTAATTCACAATCTTTTTCGGTCTTCACGTTGGGATTCACTCCTTTGGACGTTCTGTTCAATGATGAGGATTTTCGTTCGATTGAAATCGTCGATACTGTGGTCTGACAACCTGAAGTGTTGACTCAAGGGCAGAAGTGGCTTTTTACTAAGGTCACTTTTGTGTCCATTCAGACGTTTGTGGAATGGTTGCTTTGACTCGCCCACGTATTGGAAATTACAAACGTTACACTGCAATAAATAAATAATATTTGTGCTTTTGCAATTTGAAGCGCAAAATATTTTGTACCTTTTTGTAGTAACCTGACTGGTGAACGAAGACGAGGTTTGCATATGTCTACAACATTTGCAGCGCCTGTCTCCACAAAGGTGACTGTTCCCTGTAGTACTTGTAGTATTGGACACTTCTGCTCGTACTAACAAGTTCCTAAGGCTGTCTGGTTGTTTAAATGCAACCAAAGGAGGCTCGGGAAAGAGTTCGGACAATTTAAGACTTTTTTCCACGATGTCCAGTGCTTACGAACGGTGTTAAAAGTGTTTTTCTCTGTTTTTCTGTGGAAAAAAGTCTTAACTTGTCCAAAATCTTTCCCAAGCCTCCTCTGGTTGCATTTAAATGACCAGACACTCCTTCGATGATATAAGATTCCAAATCATCGAAGTCAATTCGAACTGGGACAATGAGGCAAGAAGAATAAAGGAAAAATTTTGGATGTACCAGCTGAAAACGCTAGAACCTGATGGACTAAATGAAAAAAATTCAAAAGCGTATTCTAGATGAAAAACAAGTAGCCACAAATATTTTTTTCAAAGACTCTGATTCTGAAGAGTTGATTTGATCGGTTGCCTGAAGATAAAAATTTGAAAATAAAATTTTTTATTGGTTTGTATATTTGATCTATTTTTGTAATAGTAATGGACTGAATTATACATCTTATTTCAGTAAATGTGTCTGACGAAGGGAAACGGATTCCTGAAATATAACAAAGTTCACATCTTGTATATATATTTCTTAATATTCTTTAGTGTTGTTATAGTTACTTTATTTGCTTTTTTATATTATCTTTCATGTAATTGCATTAATCTCCGACAGCTGTCGTTGATTAATCCAAAACTTAGTAAACACAGTTGTGGTTGGTATTCTTAGACATATATATATATATATTTCAACAGCATTGGACATAACTGGACAGACATGCATGTTGTCGCCATTGACCAAAATAAATCTTGGAATGAGACAAAGCGACAAGCAAAAGAACGTTTCTTGATGCAAAAATCAAAGCTAGCTTGAATATTAAGACTTGAATTCTTTTTAGATGATTGAAATTCTTTAACACACTGAAATTTGTTATATTTTAAAAACACCATTTCTAATTACAGATATAATTCTTAACGAAACATCCATTTACTTTTGCTAAAAATTTTTACCGATGTACAGTTACCGACATTTTTTTTTTCATTTTCCCTCCGGACATTCATAACCAGCGTCCAGAATGTAGTTTTGAATAGTTCGTTTAGATTTACTTTTGTACATAGTTTTTATTTGATGTTATTTTTGTTTGTATTGTGTTTGATAAAGACACGGATAGTTGTCGAAATATCATCTAAATTAACTTTGTACTGTTCACTTTCGTCTATAGATTGTTATATATATAAATTGATGCCAATTCTTCATACGTCAACAAAAATGAAAAAAAAAAATGTTTTGTGAACCTCCGCTAATATCATTCCGTCGACCCAAAAATCCGAAGGATATTCTCGTTAGAGCAAAACTACTATTGTCTTCTGTGCAAATTTAGTTCTTCAACCAAAATCTTCAAAAGCACAGCAATCGGTGACACATTCAAAATATTTACCAATTTATCCTGCAAGTCAGATAATGTCATCTATCTCATCACTTGCTCTGTTTGCCAACAAAAATATGTCGGTGAAACGAAAAATTCACTCAATATTCGTATTAACTTGCACCGTGACCACATTCGGAAAAAAGAAAGATCACAGGCCACTGCATTACATTTCAATTTCCCCGATCATGACTGGAAACATATGCAAGTAGTACCAATTGACCAAAATTGATCGTGGACAGACACCGAGGCATGCTAAAGAAACGTTTTGGATAGAAAAGCTGAAATCCAGTTTGAATATTAAAATTTAGAATATAGTTTTACTAAAAATTCCTGCCAATACCCATTTTTCCCTTTCTTTTGTGAATTGATTAACTTACTCACGTTCGGACATGGCTGAAGTTTTGCTCGTTGAGCGTTAAACACAATTTTGTTACAGTATTGTTCATAGAATCGATGTACGCATACTGACAATTTTTTCCCCTTTTCATGTAACATCTGTACACAACAACATCCAGCATGTAGCTCTCAATATTTTGTATAAACATTCGTAGTTTAGACTTTGTAAATAGGTTTTGTTTGATTGCATTTTTTACCTTTTTTATTGTGTTTTGAAGAAGAGACGGACAGGTCTCGAAATATCAACTTTTATTTTATTTGTGTCATTCACTTTGTGCATTATGCTGTCTATAATCAGGTCACAGAGTGTGTATCCATCGTATCTGGCACAGCGGGATTTTCAGTGTTGTTGCTTTGTTCTTTGATCATTGAATATAATTCATCTTGGGACAAAGAAGCCCGAAAACTCAGAGAGAGATTTTGGATATACCAGCTCAGATCACTTGAGGCTGATGGACTTAATGAAAAAGACGAGAAACGTTTTAAAAAGTAAATTCAGATTTTTTTTAACATAGTTATTTTACATACAAAGACAAACATATATCATTTTAATAAATATACGTTTTTCAGTAGATAATACATCTATTATTGTTATACATTACATAATATTTGTGGTTAATATGTTTTACATCAAATGAACGATGCACTCATACCAACAAAGATATTTTTTCAGATATTTTAAATTTTTAAATGTTCAGTCTCGCCTGAAGAAGATTCTTTGTGAATTGATAATTAGCGACTAATTTAAGACCTTTTGTAGATATTTTATGAAAA
>MJUU01053904.1:7503-30067 GCA_002080025.1 Modiolus philippinarum | reverse complement strand
GTGTTTAGATCTAGCACAATAGGAATTTTTGGAATTTTTTGCTTTGTTTTATGTTGTTTATATATATATATATATATATATATATATACATCGTCTATTGGGCCCGACAAACCTGGACAACTTACTGAAAACTCTGCATATTTGCTTATACAAGCCCTTAAAATAGCTATATGGAGTATCCAAATTCAAATGATTGTTTATTCAAATCGGGGAAGTTTGCGATGTTTTAACTTTGATTGTCAATCTAACATTAGCATACAAGTTCCGCAGTGGAATGGTGTATCCGTTAATCATTTCTCTGTTCTGGCGCTCTGTTAGCCCCTTACCTTAGACGTATATATGTATATATATATATATATAAACATCTATAAACAAAGCAACAACACCAAAATTCCCGACGTACTGGATCCGACAGGATACACACTTTGTGAGAAGAATATAATCAAACAATAGACAAAAGTGAACAGTACACAAATAATGCAGTTAATATTTCAGCCCCTATCCGGGCCTTTTTCAAAACACAATAAAAATAAAAATAAAACAAACAAAAACTATGTACAAAAAAGTCTAAACAAAACAATAACAGCTACATTGTAGACGCTGGTTATCACAAATGTAATATGAGATGCATGCCCGGAGGGAGATGAAGAAAAAACTTTGGTCAGTTACTGTATATCTAAAAGTATTTAACAAAATCAATAATTGAAGACATTGTAGTGAATCAGGAAGAAATAATATCTGCAATTGGAAATGTTTTATTTGTAAATTTTAACTCAAATTTCCTGCTGCTTTTAAAATTTCAATCATCTCAAAATTCAGGTTTTAATATTCAAGCTGGATTTAATTTTTTGCATCCAGAACCGCTCTTTTGCTTGTCGCTTTGTCTCATTCCAAGATGCATTTTGGTCAATTGCGACAATTTGCATGTGTGTCCAGCTATGTCCTATGCTGTTGAAATGGACAGCCGTTGCCTGTGTTAATTCCCTTTTCTTTATGTGATTACGATGTAAATTAATACGGAGATTTAGTGAATTTTTTGTTTCACCAATATATTGCTGTTGACATACCGCACACGTAATCATATATATCACATTTTCGGATTTACAGGACAAATTGCCGAAAATTTTGAATTTCTCGCCAGTTGCTGTGCTCTCAAATGTCGATGTTGTAAGACTGTATTTGCACAAAAGACATCGTTTGTCTGGACAGGTCTTAAATTGTCCTATTACAGGTGATTTTAGTTTAGCCTTAACGAGCATGTCCTTCAAGTTCTTGGGCCTGCGAAAAGAAATAAGTGGTGGTTCTGGGAAAAGGGCTTTCATTTTAGGTGACGCATGCAAGGCTGGCATGCATTCACGTGTAATAGCTGACAAATTTGGAAGTTGTGGATGGAAAGTCGTAACAAATGGGATTCGAGAGTTCCTTTTCTTATATAGTGGTCTATTTTTAGGACACAACACGTATTATATATAATACATTGGATTCAGTAATTATATTTAACAGAATGCTATATTAGATGAAATAATTATTATATGTGTCTATAGTTTTAATCTAACAGTGCCATTGTAGTTTACATTCTCAAAATCTTCTGACAGACAGATTGAATTTTTGGTTGATCCATGACTGGATTCGAACCTTCAACTCTTTGTACATCTTCGGCACAAAGGAGATACGCCTAGACTACGTCCAGTTCCTAAAGAAGAACTTTCGATAGCCTAGTGTAACCTTTCCACGTCGGTATCAATATCACATGGCTTCCATACACAATGTTTATTGCGTTGAGAGAATGTAGAGGTGTTTTTAAATTACAATGTCATTGTGTATATAACATCATGGATTCAATCAAATCATTAGATAGAATGCTGTGTGATTATGAGTTATATATATAAAGTGGTCTATTTTTAGCACACAACACGTGTTATATATAATACATTGGATTCTGTAATTATATTTAACAGAATGCTAGATTATATGAAATAATTATTATATGTGTCTATAGTTTTAATCTACAATGCCATTGTAATTTACATTCTCAAAATCATCTGATAGACAGATTGAATTTTTGGTTGATCCATGACTGATTCGGACCTTCAACTCTTTGTACATCTTCGGCACAGCGCCTAGCATGTTAACCAGAGGTGATACCCCTAGACTACGTCCAGTTCCTAAAGAAGAACTTTCGATAGTCTAGTGTAACCTTCCCACGTCGGCATCAATATCACATGGCTTCCATACACGATGTTTATTGCGTTGAGAAAATGTAGAGATGATTTTAAATTACAATGTTATTGTGTAGATTAAAACTATAGACACACACACACACACACACATACACACACACACACACACACACACACATTTATATATATAGTATAATATCTTACGATATTATCCATTGGACAGGTATAGTATGAAGAGTTGTCACATACTTCAGACAACTATATAAAAATTATAACTTTGTGTGGCGGTATTCCTTGTCAAAAGACATTGAATCCTCTCTGCTATACACACAGCTGATCTGCACGAGCATCTATACATCATGTACTGCGTTACAACCCTAGATTTAACCTACGAGGAGGTATCACCCGGTTACCGAAAGCTATATTTTATATAGTCTAGGTAGCCGCGTGGTCCAAGGGCGCTGGACGTAGTGCAGGCGGTGTTGCCATAGATGTCACAACAGTGATGGTTCGAATCCCGGAGAGGGAACTACCAATGTGCAGATCTAACAATGTTGGGCTGATTTTCAGACGCATACATATATATATATATATATATATATATATGTTCTTCGTTGTGTACAGCGTTATATATTTGTAATGTAAACATCAAGATGAACGTAATGCACAATCACTTGAATTTTCTATCGCTTTCGTCCTTCATCGGGACTTGTCAAGATATAACGTTCCTAATTAATGTTGCTATAGGGGACCTACCTATGCATTGACGTTTTTGTTATGTTCTGTATATCTCATGCGTTTAATTTGGTTGAAGCACCGAATGAAATGTTTTCCATTATTATGCCGTTTTACAAGTGCAAGAGAACCTGTGAACAACACCGCAAAGAAATTAAAAAAATATTTTTTTTCGGTAGAGGAAAAACAGTCAAGCTCTAAAGAGAAAGATCTTATTACATCTAGAAATCAAATATCCCAAAGCTGTAAACAAGATAGTGGAATCAAATTCAGTAATAACATTGTTTTAAATGAATAAAATGGAATTAGCAGTATTAAAAGTGATATTGGAGAAGTTTTACAGATGTTAGAGCGGCCTTCCACTGACGAACTTTACTAAAGGCCGACATTAATAACTCACCAGAGATTACTTTTATTACTATGCAAAATGTTGATGTTGCAAAAAGTTGATGCAATGCTTGTTAGAAAAAAAATACTGATATTTTCATGTCTTGTTAAAAGATGTGATATTTGTCAAAACTAAAGTTGTTACTGATATACGCTTTTCTAATTCGTCCTTTATTCGATACATTTTGAAATCAGCAGTGTTAGAAAGTTTAAGGCAGTTTTTCCACTTTGCAATTTTTGGACACTTTCGGTAATGATGAATCAGTACGTTGTGAGATGATAAAATATACCTGCAATGATTATAATAATAATAATAATAATGAACTTATATTAATAGTCGAAAGATATACTGTAATCAAAACCCCTACGATGCAGAACGGAAATGAAGCATAAAAAATACGCTGTAATGAGAAATATAGTATTTGGTTGCTGTAAAACATCACTTTTAAAACAAACACACATTCAACCAAAGGAATGGAAAATCATAATTGTTGCATTTAATATAATGGAACTGCTACAGATATCTTGGAAGAACAAAGTTTATTTTGATTTGAAACACAATTTACAAAGCCAAAACATCTAGCATATCCAGTAGGAAATTAGAATACTTTAAATTCACAAAAATAAGAACTGCTGTGAAAGGACACTTGTTGGTGGGGTTCCAATTTTCGTGGATTTTGTAGTTAGCAAAAACATTGAATTCAAAACCACGAATTTAAGTGCCCGTAAAGGAGTATTCTTTTTTTATAAAAAACACGAAAATAGAAGTTCACGAATGAAAGTATTTCCACAGTATTTTGTTATCCCCTGTGCAGCTAAGTGAGACACCTATAAGTCACAGTGCATATTCTTTTAGTAATTTGCTCGCAAAATTGCAGTTTCTAATCGGAATTAGAATTTCCTTAAATAAAGACAGGATATAAAGTACACCCACATTAGACAAGGTCTTAACAAATAAACGATAGAACCAACTACCAAATACCGACGTTTCTGTGAAATTTGATTCTGCATATAAGACCATGGGTTTCAATCACTTTCCGTGACCCCCCATTCCACACACACACACACACACACACACACACACACACACACAAAACGCACACTTCCAATCTAGACCATCTTTTTCAGTCTTCCTATGCCCCCTGTTAAAAAAAAACAAGTCAACATGTACATGATCTGCACTCAACGATAGAATGGGGCCAATTTTGTAGTACACCACTTCTTTTATTTTTCACTAAACTTCCATCTTTTTAGTTTCTTAATTTTCTATAGATGGATTAATTATACAAAATGTTGGTATCAAATGAAAGCTTAATTCGTATTCCTTAAAATGATTTTAAATTTGGAAATTTCATGCCTTTTTTTTGGGTCTGAGGATATAAAAATGAAACCCCCTATCCTGTAAAAAATGTTGAAAATGACGAATTTTTGGCTTTTAATTGCCTCTAGATATACAACTTTGGCAGTTGGCTGTATTTCTTATACCCAACTTATCAGTGGTTAAAAATAACACCTTTGAAGTTCAAAGATTTTTCTTTTATATGTCATTTTTATGAAAAATGGAAATTCATGAAATTTTCATTATTTTCAGTAGTATGACCTTTCGATGTAAGGATCGTAAAAATCTGAATATGTATCTTTGAACTAATTGTACATTAATTAAATGTTTAAGCAACAAATTGAATCCAAAATATTTTGTATCCATCTTCTGTTAGGTTCGCAAATGTTAAAATAAGCAACCCCCCCCCTGAAAATTTATGGAAAAATTCTAAATATTGATACTATAAATTGTTTTATTTGAATTTTGGCATAGGACTTATTTTATCTGACATACGGAATACCTTTTAAGTACATTTAATTGCTTAAGTGAACCGTAATTGATCATTCTATCCGAAAATATGTGCAAAATGGGAATTTTCATCTTTCTAGAATTCCCATTGAATTGTTGTTGAGATGTAGATTTGTTATAGAATTCATATATAATCTTAAAATATGGATAGTATATCATTTTAGCACGGCTGAGGGTTAATAAAATATGTTTTTACACGTTTGAGACAAACTGGAGACTTGAGAAAAGCAAGTTTTACCCCTACCTGTAGCCCATTAGCTGAAATCACTTTCTGTCCACCCCAAACAAACACACACTTAAGATCCAGACCGATTTCCTCGGTCCATTTATATTTCCTGTTAAAAATAGAACATGCACACATAGATAGTATATGGCCACTTTCATAGTACGTCATGCAATATTCTTGTCTTTTCCTTTTTAACCCGAATTTCATGTATTAAGCTCAATAATTTTATGTAGATAATTTAGATGTACTGAAAGCAGATATCAAATTGAAGGGCATTCATTATCCTTTAAAAATGAACACTAGTGTGGCCACTTTACGCTATATCTATGATCTGGCAATACAAAAGAAATGTACCCCTCATCTGCAAATTCATTTCATGTTAACTCCAACTGCAATAATTTTAATGAGCTGTATGGCAATTTCAGAACTTAATTCCTCATCTGCAGCACTAGAACCCAAACAAAGGAATATAATATGTAAAGATAATATATGATGCGTGAGCACCAAATTGTGTGAAAAAAGTGTAGTTTCAGATTTATTGTTGGTTTCATAATTGCCAAAATTAGCACCTCCCTTAAAATCAAGGGAACATTTGAAATATCCAGGGCCTAAATGATAAAAAAGGCAGAGTCTAATACACATTATTATGTATTTTGCTATAGCTGACATACAGAAAATCCTTTTAGTAGAATTAAACATCTGAAGAAGTCTCTCTTTGATCCGTCTGCTCGAAATTTTATGCAAAATGGGAATTTACATTTTTTAAAGAATTGTTCCTGTTTGACTTAAAGATGGAAATACTTCATGAATTTGATATCAAACTTGAAAAGAATGATTAAATATTGTTTCATTATACATATAAGCTATTAGATAGTATGCTTTTGAACATTTAGACTAACTACACTCTCATAAATTGCGAACATATTAGCCCCGCAACAAGTATTAACACAATTTATTTCATTTATTCCGCTTGAAATGTAAAAGATAAGATAGCAGTAAACACCTACAATGGCTGAAAATTACAGTCACATGCCGCAGTCTGCGAGGGAACCATGGAAAAAAAACGGAAAAGCTTAAACATTGTGTAAAGGTCATATGACATATCATTTTCAAACACCAAATACACAGATACTACAAAAATTACAAATAAGATCATGCGCGTGGTTTATGGGCAGTTTGTCAACAATTCATTTTGGAATTCTTTAAAATTCTGAAATGTGGGAAATTCCCATTTTCCACGAAAATCGTCAAAAATATTAACTGGCGTTCGGATATATCAAATGCATCCTTTGCAAAGAAAGTAAAACATTAGTATGTTGTGTTCAAATATATGTAAAGACAGGCATTTTTTGGAATTTTTAAGTTTAATTTTGTTTAGGTAGGGGAAGGATTTTCGTTATTTAGAGTCACATTGTTTTTCTTAACAGTGATTTAAGATAACCAAAATATCGCTAAGATCAATTAATTGGTATATCTACAGATATATCCTCCATATTTGGCACATATAACGATTTAACAGTGACTTTTGGACAAATCGACCTAAGATAACGTATTTATCGATTAGTACAATAATTTGGCTATCTGCAGTTAAATCCTGCAGATTTATCAGATATATTGATTTAAAGGTGAATAGATGACAAATCTGAAATGCTGAAAATTGCCATTTTTCATCAAATTTGGGCAAAAAATTTCAAGCTGACAAGTGGGATATAAAATACCAAATCTTGATATAAAACATGCAGCATTGTTATGTGCAACATAGATTTTGTTTATTTTTATCCGAACATAGACAAAAAAATTGACAACTTTAGGGAAGATTTGTTGGTGTAGGTGAAGGGGTAAGATTTTCGTCATTCAGATTCACATTGAACACTCCTTGTTTTTCTTAACACTGTTTTAAGACAACTAAATTTATCGCTCAGAACAATTAATTGGCAAATCTGCAGATCTATTATATCTATAGATTTGACATACTTCGCAATTTAACAGTGAACTTTGGACAAATCTGAAATGATAAAAATTCCCTTTTTCATCCATTTTGGACAAAATATTGAGTTTCAGTCGACAAATGGCTGTTAAATTGCCAAACCATGATGGAATTCGTGCAACATTGTCATATACAACACACATGTTGCTTGAATTTGTTATGTTTATGCAGACATAGACACAAAAGACAATTTTATGGAAAAGTTGTTCGGGTAGTGGTAAGATGTTTTGTATTCAGAGTCACAGTATACACTCCTTGTTTTTCTGAACAATGTTTTTTTAGAAAACTAATATAGCGCTAAGATTAATTAATATGCATATCTACAGATATATTCTCCATATTGCGCACATAAAGCGATTTAGCAGTGACTTTTGGACAAAACGACATGTTGAGACTTCCCATTTTCCATCAATTTCGGGTACAGTATTGAGTTTAAGTCAACAAATGGCTGTTAAAATACGAAATCATGATATAACTCATGCAACATTTTCATATACATCACACATTTTGCGTGTATTGGTTATTTTTATGCGAACATAGACTATTAATTGACAATTTTAGAGCAAATTTGTTGCGGGGGGTTGGGTAGGGGAACGTTTAATTTATGTTTGATGTTTATTTTGTTCAAAAATGGCCATTATTTGCAATTGTGAACAGCAAATATAATAAGCTTTCAATTGATACCTAAATTATATGATAATTGTTTACTAAAAATAATATTAGTCAAAAGAACGACAAAACTTAGACATAGATCTATTTATTTGGTCTATATGAAATCAAAACTTTGGTCATTAAAATGTGTTAACATCATGTTAACATTGAAGAAAGTAGATTGAACTACTAAAAAAAAATCAGAATTGGAAATTGAGGTGCACTTAGGTTTTACAGGTCATCAAACTTACGCAATTTTAATGAAAATACCAATAATTTTGTCAATATTTCATAGGGGTAGGGATACGTTCATTGGCGCTATGGAAGGTATTGGGCATAAACATTGTACATTTTTTGGTTCTTTATAAAGCCCATACAGTCAGCAGTAATTTGAAACCTCGTTTTTATAACTGGGAAGCATTTGGTTGACATGTTTAGGCAACTGAAAGAAAAACTTGCACGAATAACGATATTACCTCTAAATGCCTTGTTTTGGGTCGTTTTTACCCTTGAGATGGCATGTTATCTCCTCGACATTTACCCCTTTCCTTTTTCATATTTTCCAAAATTTCGATTGGTGGATTTAAATTGTGCCTTGTTCCACAAGTTCGACAACTTATATCTGTTCAGTGCAGATAAAATCAAAACATTGGAAGTTCATTAAACGAGATACGTGTAAATGTGATAGAAAACAAATAATCAATGAGATCTAATAGAAAAGCCAAAATCAGCTAAGGTCAGAGCTATGCAAGAGGGAGATATTCCTTAGTTTTATACAAAATTTTCTAAGATTTATATATTGCATGTTTTAGCAATGAAACAACGCGCTTTTTCCGAGTTTGATTGGAAAAAATAGGTAGCAAAGCAGATTTGTATAAACACATGAATATAAAATTACTTATAGACGTACTATAGGACACTAATGTGAACCTTGTCTTGTAACATGTTTCA
This sequence comes from Modiolus philippinarum, assembly GCA_002080025.1. Classification (NCBI taxonomy): domain Eukaryota; kingdom Metazoa; phylum Mollusca; class Bivalvia; order Mytilida; family Modiolidae; genus Modiolus; species Modiolus philippinarum. The sequence continues at coordinate 21,101 of MJUU01053904.1, read as the reverse complement.
TTGCATTCATAAAACTGTACAGATGCGATGATGTGATGTATGATATTTGTGTTTGTTCCTGTTGTTTTTTTTTTACATTTATAGGACTCATTTAAGACTCTCTGATTAGCAGCTTTGATTGAAATAAAAAAAAGTCCTTTAACATATGAAACAAATTCCTTGTGCATTTACGGTTCCTTTAGGATCAGGTTTTAGGGAAAAAAACATAAAAACATGGAAATTGGCCAAAGTGTTCGAGACTAAACAACAATTTGGTGAGTAAATGTGACGTGAATGTCGTAATATTCTGAGTAGTGTTTAATATGTAAACATAACCATTCAAATTGGCGATAAATTCTGAATTCTTACCCGAGTTTCTGTTACGAAGCCGAAAAACTACTCTTCTCAGTAGTAAAGGTGACTCAGTTACGCTTTGACGACTCCCCGTTGTAACTCTTATTTGCTGTGATATTATCGTCCTTGTTAAACTGTGTTACTTTTGATTGTGTGACCTGGCAGAAACAATTGTCGTTAAAATTGTTATTAAGAAATATATCAAAAATTTTCCTTCTTGTTCATAATTGGAGAGATATAAGTTGTCCGAAATGCGCATATATGGAAACAAAGTTTATAGAAACCTCTATTTATATATTTTTTTATTTCACAAAACATCTCCTTAGAGAATAGTATCAATGATATTCCATACCTTTTGAAACCACTTTTATTGGTAAACCAGTGAGTTGATAATCTGTTTATTCTTTCTGGTAAATATATATTCTTTTCACATTCGTAACGGGGTGCTATCCTTTTTACATATTTGGTTAGATATAGATTACCATTACCTGCTTCACCCCAGTCAAAAATGAAGAATGATACATTGAACGTAAACCCTGCAGCGTCAGGGTATCTTGGTAGCAACTCGTTCTGTAATATACATTAAATTTAATGTTTTTGAAATCAGATTGAAAAAAAATCTATTATCAATGATTATTTAATCGAAAACATGACAGTTTAATACAAAGGAATGGTGAATTTGTTTGTCCGTGACACTTAATGTTCACCGGAGCCAATGTTTTAACGCGAGTCTTGGTAAGGAATGACCTTCGGTATTTCCTCCTTCGCTAAATTTATCATCCTCAATCAAGCCATGTGCAGTTTCAAATAATTCATACCTTTTAAGCACTCTAATTTCGTGCATTTCAGCAACATACTTGATTCATTGTCGCACCATTTATTATGTCAGAAGGCTAGAAATAGATCTTAAAAAGATCTTATGGTGGCTTTGAGTTGTTATTGCTCCCCTTTGGGTCGTTGTCTCTTGACACATTCCCCGTTTCCCTCCTTTCTTCTACTAATTGTTCTCTGGAATATCAAAAGGGTACTTTTAATGAAACTGAATGTTAAGGTGATTTTCCTTGATACCAAAAGCTGTTCATATTTTTGAAGGTGTCCTTTCCGATTTCTTTTTCAGATTTTGTGGTGTATCAGTTGCAGACAATAAGGCCCGTTATTGATATCATCACATACTTTCAAGGAGGGTCATTTCAAATCGTTGCTACCATAGATGATTTCTTGGCAAATTTTATCAGTTTTATTGTCAGATACTTGTTTGGTTATTGTCGTTCGTTTGAAAATGGAAGAAATTTTCAAGCAAAAATAAAAACTAGTTTAACCTTCCCGATTGCTTATCATGCATTTTGTTTTCGCCAGTTCTATTTGTTTAAATAATCATACCTTTAAAAGATCAATGTAACTTATAAATTTGTCATGAACAATGAATTCATCAACGTCAATTACAGCAACAAAGTCGTAACCTTGTAATCTTTCTCGACAATGGTTTATTGCCACTTGTTCATCCTCTCCTGATTGAGACAATTTATAGTTTCCGTCTTCGAATCCTCGAACTAAAACAATATCATTATGGGATAACATGAAAGAAATGGAGCGATTAAATGTCGAACGAGTTTGAGTGTTCTAATAGACACTAATAAAATAATAATAGCTAAATCTATGCATTGAAATGAAATTTGTCAATTGCATTTGAAATAGATAAAATAAATGAATACCAAATAAACATTTTATATTGTGTTGATTTCAAATCAGTAACGGTATTACTAACACTTTCCATTGTAAATGCAACAGATAGAGGAACACGTTAAGTAAAAAAAACTATTACAAGAAAGAATAAATTTGGGGAATTCAGAATTGCTGTATTCATATATATTTTTGTAAAAAAAATCTTAATACATACTCATTAAACTTTATTTAGTTAACATATGTTTTATTTTCTCTTGTTCATTTACCCCATATCCTTTCGCAAAATATGTAGATTAAAGGAGAAATTAATGGCTAATTTGTATTCCTATGTACCTCATTTTCAAAAACAAACATCTTGTTGGTACATTTTAACCTTTTTACACGTTATATCTTCAATTACTGATGCGTATTTTTTTTAAATCTTAACTAAAAGAGTCATTTTTTGCCATTAATAACTGCAAAATGATGAAAAATAATATTGTTTCAAACATTTTAGCGAATTGTTACCTTGTTTTATGTTTGTACGGCCTAATCCACTGCGTGATTAAAATTTATATGTTTCCGCGAGCTTCAAAACATACAGTTGTGCTACTTTTTTGTTATTTGATTCATATTCTGTTTTGACATGAGAAGAATTTGTATTTTGCAACAGAAAGCATCGAATGATTGAGGATATGTTTTACGGAAAATAACAAAATTATCGAACAGAGCTGTCAAGAGCAGACGTCCATGCGACAAAGAGATAAATCAGGTGGAAACCATCGCAAAAAGTGGTCTTGACTTGGTACAGGCAAAATAAATGGTGGGATAAAGTGATTTTATGGCTTGCCATTGCAGCAGTGTGAAAAAGCAACTCAACAGCAATAACTATTGAAAAGTGGAGGACAGTTAAAAGACATGATCATCCCAGTATTAAGTAAAAAAAAACCTTGAATCAGGAACTTCAAATTATTCCACGAACTGATATCTATTAAAGAACCTTTCTAATTATCGTATGAGACGGAATTTTTTTGAAACCTTTATTGATAATGCAGTCACGGCAAAAATTATGTCTAATGAGGAAGTATGTATACTTTGTGCTAGCTCTTACTTAACGAGTCACCTATGAAACATACACCCCTTAAGCTGGAATACTATTAGGGTAATAGACAATTTTTAAATTAAAATCGCCCGTTTTGTCATAAATTTTAGAATTAAAATATTAGATTATCATTTTCGTCAAATAGAGCATAATGCATTAAAGATATAAAGGAACATAGCTTTACATAGATACATCTATATCACTCTATACATGGCTGTATGGGCAAGCAATCAAAACTGATGTTTATATATTATTCCGTTGCAAAAAGAGCTTAATATTTCGACTGACAGTACGATGGAATGATGGACATATGTGGAACAGTATATCCATTTTGCGGGGGTTAAAAATGAAAAACATCTTTTCCTTATGATAAACACCAATGTTTTTTTTCAGTTCTTTTGTCGCTATTCTGTTGTAAAAGCATTTTTATTATCATGAATATTATTATGGAACAAAGAAAAAGAAAGAAAGGACTGTCAATACCAGAAACAGTGATTTTTTCACTGTCATTCACTGTAAGCTTCAATCTGTCGAAATATCGTCAAAAATATATAAACCGCAGTCAAGAACTGTACCAATCAAGGACATTGGATTTAGTACCAAGCTACAGCAATTAATTGGCTAGAATTGTACAGTCACTGGACCAGTCAACATTCCCGTTTTTGCGATCCGTCACGAGTCATCGATCCGTCACCGATCAGTTAAAAGTCAAGTCAGATCATTCAAGATTCAAAAGGCATCCGTCAGATCATTCATCAGTCATCATTCATCCGTCAGGATTCACTGTTCCTAAGTAAGAGCTTGTTTGTACTCGTCACCCGTCATCCGTCACCGTTCATCATTCAGCCAATCAGATTGCATTAGTCATCCNATACCAGAAACAGTGATTTTTTCACTGTCATTCACTGTAAGCTTCAATCTGTCGAAATATCGTCAAAAATATATAAACCGCAATCAGGAACTGTACCAATCAAGGACAGTCATTGAATTTAGTACCAAGCTATAGCGATAAATTGGCTAGAATTGTACAGTCCCTGGACCAGTCAACATTCCCGTTTTTGCGATCCGTCACGAGTCATCGATCCGTCACCGATCAGTTGAAAGTCAAGTCAGATCATTTAAGATTCAAAAGGCATCCGTCAGATCATTCATCAGTCATCATTCATCCGTCAGGATTCACTGTTCCTAAGTAAGAGCTTGTTTGTACTCGTCACCCGTCATCCGTCACCGTTCATCATTCAGCCAATCAGAATGCATTAGTCATCTGTCACACATCATTTTTTATTTCAATTCAGGTTAATTAAAATATCGGAATACTTAGTCTAGTACCTCTGTAATGATAATACATCGCCGTGCCAATATCGAGAGAAAAGGAAAATTCTGGAATTTTTCTAAATTATACTTTGAATTTTTATTTGAAATAAATGTTAAAATCCGGAAAAAAATCTTAGGAATATATTTAACGATACTTTGGTAGTTTGTTATTTATTTACAACAGGAAAAGAAATATAATTAATAACTATTAAAGATAAATGTACATCAAATATAATGAACCATTATTTTATTTCAACGATTCCTTTACAGGAAGTGTTTCAAAAAGAATTGAACATTCGAAAAAATTCTGGTACATGCATTCGTTAAATTCTTATTGTAAATTACTTGTGTCAGAAAATACTAAAAATTTATATCTACACAATCTCTGAAAATATCACCTTTATATGCTTCGAATTTGAAGTTCTTCGAAAAAATTCGCTTGTTTGTGATGTAGACTTCTTACTTTTGAATATGAGATGTCAACAAAATATCTGAAAATACAATCCAGTAATGATTCATTCCAAAAACTTCTATATTTGAAGTGTTTCGAAATGATTTGAATGCTCGCGAGTAATATGTAATATTGCCCCTCCCCCCCCCCCGACTACTTTTTTTCGTTCCTAAAAAAATAGTCGGTAGTGGAGAGGGGCAATATTACATATTACTATTGTGCTTAAAAAAATGCCAGAGGTGTTGAAAAGCTACACAGAAAAAGTTCTAAAAAAATTAAACAGCCGGGAGTACACCGAATATAAAACTATTAGTGCGGGTCTAACACAGTAAAAAAAAATCTAAAATTTAGTCATCTGTAATTCTTGTTCATAAAAAGAACCTATAATTTCTTCACCTTTTAAATCTTTTATTTTATAAGTAACAGGTTTTGTATTTAAAACTTTTTCAATTAAAAATATTTCTCTTCTCCAACGAGTTGTGTAACCTTTTTTCAAATTGACTTTTCTCTTTTGTTATTCTTACTCTATCTCCTACTTTAAATTTAGGTCTTTTAATCTTTTCGTCTTTTTCTGGATATAAATTGTTATAAACTCTTAACTCATTTTTGGATTTACTCGCTTCAACTGGTGTCATTTTAATTGAAGAATGCAACGTATTATTATATTTTTTAACCAATTTATCTAATACATCATAATATTTAAATGTTCCAGAGGCAGAAAAATATCTATACATATGTTTTTTCATTGTTCCTATCCATCTTTCTACTACACTGCTTTTTTCTTCATTTTCAGTTGAATATAACTTTATGTTATTATCTTTTAACAATTCTTTTACTTGTCGATTATAAAATTCAGAGCCTTTGTCAGACCACACAAAGGAAGGTTTTCTTTCTTTAAATAATGTTTTAAATGCTTCAGTTACTGTTACTCCTGTTTTATTCTTCAATGGAATTAACCAACAATATTTACTAAATACATCTATAACTGCTAATAAGTATTTATAGTGTTTATTTTGTTTTGAATATTTTTGCATATCTACCAAATCAACTGCCCATGTCTGATCAACAGAATGAACATAAACACGTCTTTTAGGAAAAACACTTACAACTCTACGATGTAATTCATCTGCTAATTTATTTGTTAGATTTGTGAGCACCATTTTTAAATAACTAAAATTGTTCTCTTAAAATGACAGAAGGAAAAATCTGTACGAAATGTAAAGAATACAAGTTACTAAACGAATATTATAAAGCAAAGGATAAACCAATGGGAGTTAAAAGTGCATGTAAACAATGTCTTAAACTTATAAAACATTTACATTATATTTAACATAAAGAAAAATATAAACAATCTTATCAAGAATTTATACTTAGGAATCCTAATTATCGACGTGAATATTACTTAATTAAAAATTGTTCTTTAAAAAATGGGCTCTAATAAAAATTATGTTAAAGAACTTATCAACAAAAGAGGTGTTAATATAGATAATTATTTAAAAAAAAAATAAACCAGATGTTAAAAGATTAGTTTTATAATTTCCTAATGTGAAATTCAATATTATTATAAAAACGATTTATTCAAAACCTATAGCTATAGACGCTGAAAAAATAGAAAGACATTATAATAGTGGATTCATAAGACCTCAATCACAAAATGAATTTAATAAAATATATAATTCTATTATAAAAAAATTATAAAGTATGGGAAGAAGAACATCAGGGAAAAGAATCTGGTTTAATATTTTATGAAATAGAAAACACAGAAGTTAAAGTTGTTAGAGTAAAAAGTTTAAATGGATCTTCTTATTTTGATTTAGGAATAAAATTTAATAGTTTATTAAATATACAAAACAATGATAACTACTGTTTTGCTTATAGTGTAATTGCAGGAATACTATATAAATTAAAAGAAAAACCTGATGAATATAAAGAATATTCCGACACATTTAAAAAAATGAATGAAAACCCCGCAAGAGCATCAATTTATAAACCTTTTTTTAGATAATATTAATACAAAAAATATTAAATTTCCAATTAATATAAATTCGATTAAAACATTTGAAAAACAAAATACAAATTAGCTATAAATGTATTTGGAATTGAAAACAAACTTTTTGATCCTGATGATAAAAAAATTAATAAATTAAATCAAGAAAAGAATTTACGAGATATATATCGTCTGTATAGAAGTGAATTTGAAGATAGAGATTACGTTATAGACCTATTATATGTTAGTTTAGATGATAAAAAACATTATTGTTTAATTAAAAATTTTAATGCTAATCTTAATCATAATCATCATAAAAGATATCATTGTAGAAATTGTATTACTGCTTCATATACTACTGAAAAAAACTTTACAAAAACATAAAAAGGATTGCAATGAAAATGAACCATTTAAATATAAAATGCAAAAAGAAGGAAGTAAGTGTGAATTTAAAAATCATCATTTTAAATTAAAACTACCATTTGTTGTATATAAGGACTTTGAAGCAATTAATATAAAGTTAAATTATATGGATGTTGATCTTGGAAAACAAATTAATAAATTAAGAATAAAAAGTAAATCACATAATATTAATTCAGAAATAAAAAAATATGATTATTAATAAATTAATAAAAGAAGGAGAGTTAACTAAAAAAAGAGCAAAATTAGTTCATCATAAATACATTAATAATAAAATAAATAATGGAGAAACAAAAAATATATAGATAAAATTAAAGAAAAATATATTGAAAAACATTTTAATAAGTTGATAGATAAAATTTTCGATAAATGGGTTAAAGATGAAAGACCCATAGAAATAAGTGATTATAAAATAAATAAATATTGTGAAATTAATAAACTTAAAAGGAGAAAGATTGATATTAATAATCTACGAAATAAAATAAAAAGAGAAAACATTAAATTATCTTTTAAAGATAATACAATAAATTTACAATAACAAAAAGTAGTTTCTTATAATTTACAATTAGTTTTTCAATATCCTAATGTTATACCAAATAAAAATATTAACCATGAACCTAGTGAAAATGCTGAGGAAAATTTTGTAAAAACATGTTTATATTATAAAGATAAAATTAAATGGGCCTATTATCATGCGGAAAAGGAATTTAAAATATCAAAAGAGAAAAAAGAAGAACTATATAATATCTATCTAATTCTTCTCTCTTCATTTTTAAAGAAATAAAATTTAATAAACTATTTGCACGCTTAATCAATTACCCAAATAACCAGTAGGTGAATCTATATTTAATATTAATTTACGATGTTTATTTTTTTTTAAGTTCTTCCTTTATTCTTTGTCTTTCTTCCAAAGTAGGAATAACATCATTTTCTTCTAAACAATTGTAAAAACTATTTCTATCTTTTGTACGAAATAAACATAACCATACTGTTTGTTCTCTTAAATCTTTTAACACTGAATTATATGTTTGTGTAATAACCCATACCGATTGTTCTGCATGTCTCCCTGAAAATGCAAGTTCAGCCAGCATATCACTTTTCTTTTTTAATTCTTTTGTTGCACTACAATCATCTATAATATATAATGTTGGATGTCCTGCATATTTATTAAAGAACATTCTTAATAGTTCTTGTAGTTTTTCTTCTCCGTTTTTACAAATAGGATTGACGAGTATTAAATTTTTTGTTTTTGGGTTTCTAACATCGCCAATCCACTCACGATTTTTGTATGCCTTGTTCCATTGAATAGTTGGACAAAGTATAACAATATATGTAAACACTGGAAGATATTCTGTTTCTAATAAATCAAGAACAAACTCTGTTTTTCCACAACCAGTTCTACCACAAATAATAGCGAAATGAGGGTATTTTGGTAACTCCATTTTTAAAGGGAAAACCCACACTTAATAAATAAAATAAAAAATTAAGAGAACGTACTTAATTATTAACTTCTTTAAATCTTTCATCTTCAAAATTAATTTGTGCATATTGTATAACAAAAAGATAAATATTTATTGGTTTATCAGCTCCTTCTTTTTTCGTTATTTGAATGGTAATACCTTCAGATGCATTTTCTATTCTTCTACCTGAACCGTGTAGTGAGTTATCATCTGTTGAACGTAAATCTAACCATAAAGCATAATTAGTTGTTAAGTATTTTTCTATTGTTGTATCAGATAGATGTATATCTTTTAAACCTGTATTTGTTATTTTATTTCTTTTTGAATTCAGAGCAAAGAATCTATTTATTTCATCCCATTGTTGATACGCTTTCATTCCCTGACTATATAATTGATTTGGAACACCTTCTATTGTCATTTCTACGTTTGTTATATTGGGGTTATAATAAGTTTCAGTGCTTGTTCTTTCTGGGTCTTCGAACAACATTAAAATTCCTTTCATACTTTTAGCTGGAACATTTAAATAAATATTCCACAATGTATCTTTTTTGTTTTTGGTTATTTTTCTATGTCTTAATATCCGTTCATATAAGATAACCATTTTACGATCAATTTCCTGTTTTATCTGTCTTGCTAATTTAGTGTCAGAAACCATATCAAATTCTAAACAAATGTTTTTTATTGTATAACTTGCAGATGAATCTGTTGATCTGATGACATTACTATAATTATTAAATGTAAGTTCATATTCAAGACCTGATTGATAAAAAGGCATGTGAGTTTCTAATATTTCAAAGTCAAGTGGAATACAAAATCTTGAACCATAGGCTGTTGCAATTGCTTTATCTCCTGTATTTGTTGTTGCATCATCTGATCCAACTCTAAGTTTTAACATATTCGTTGTACCAATTCCTTGATATGCCATATTTTCACGTTCAGTTGTAGATTTCCACAAATCAACAAAACAATGATAAATATCACTATCATCAATTGACATAATTTCATTCCCACTTATTCTAACTGTTGTTTTTTTTAACTATTGCCCTTCCTATATTTTGATATATAGTTGCATTATCGTCTGTAGATTTGAGTTCTATTTCAAAAGCTAACCTGGTTGTTCCGGGTACAATAACATCATTACTACTTAGATTAGGAGATCTCACTAATAACTGTTGATTTTGATCAATTGTTGAAGGATTATTAGTTATTACAACATTTTGACGATTACCTTTCACACCAAATTGCTCTCTTATTTTTCTGTAAGGATTTAATTTTTCTCCGTAAGCCTCCATTTTTAAGGATTAAAAATTGATAATTCAATTATTACTGACACTAAAGTATTGATACTTTAGTGTCAGTAATAATTGAATTATCAATTTTCAATCCTTAAAAATGGAGGCTTAGAAGAAAAATTAAATCCTTACTCATAAAACTTATTCTATCTCCAGGCTTTACTTTTAAAGGGGTATCAAAGTTTTTATAATTATGATATTCATAAACAGAATCATCCAATTCTATTCCGTGCCAAGTTATTCTATCATTAACACTCACCACGACAGTTAAACCATCTTTACCTGTTTTTAAACTTATTAAACTAAGACCTAATATTTGACCTGGATAATTCATAACATATTCACTACAACCAGTACCAAAATGAAACATTTGATTAAATTTCAATGGACCATTAATCCCAGCAAATATACATATTGTGTTTCTGTCTGGTATATTTATAATTTTGTTATATAATAAATTATTATTAATTTCCATTACTTGAAGCTCGTTCCTCATTTTTAATATTTCCGATGAATCTACGTGTTTTTTTTAACTCCAAATATACTCATTTTTAATAGGTAAATTATTAGATAATTTCTGAAACACAATTAATTTGTAAATGATTAATTATCTGTTTATTATACTCATCTCTAATTTCTTATTTCAATTCTGTTATTACATCATTTACTAAACGTTTATATTCTGGATGCTCAAATCTGGCTGTTACAACTTCTCCAAACTCTTTGTTTTCAACGGGAATAACTGCTAATAATGTACTCGGCACACCATCAAGATAATTATAAAAAAGTGCTAACTTGTTCTAAATGTACATACAATGATTTATAAATAGCAAAGTCTATGGGTCAGTTTCCATAATGTTTTTCATTAGGTGTAAATATTTTTGTTTTATTACATCCTAACATATATCTTAAACTTTTACTTATTTTTGATTCAACAGGAGTGGTTAATAAAGCAATACCATTTGTTTCATTTACGGACGATTCAATATTTTCTTTTATAAATTTATCAGCTATTTGTTTGAAACTATAATAACCATAATAAGTTTTATGGGTCTCTCTCCATTTTTTTTATATCTTCATCTGAAACATTATGCCAACCTACGCAATATGTTATATATTTTAAACCTATACGTTTATTTCCCTCTCTGTTATCAATGTAAGTAAGTAAGTTTATTGTTTTATCAATATTTGAAATAGTATGGTACATTTTTAAGGGTAAAAAATGAAGAAAGATTTTAAATATAATCCTAGTGCATCATATAATCCTTACACTAAATATTCTGAAAAATATTTGGGAAATTTTACCTCCGGTCAAAATCTTCTTAATCAATTAATATTCGTAAATCAAAAAGAGAACTTTAAAACAACTTTCCCCGATTTATTTCAAAATTATCAAAACCCACCATTACACACCAACGAACCATGGAATACATGGATGTATTCTTCGTTTGATTGGTGGCAATGTTAATTAAACTTTGCAGTTTGGTGTGCTAGTACAGGATGTGGTGTTTCTTATGATAACCACATACAAAACACTTCAAATTTAACCCAAACGGTTTATATTTTTCATTTATATTATTGTTTTGCCATAATTTTAAAAGAACTTAAATCACCTTTACCAACAGATTCTTCTTTTTGTTATTACAAAAATCCTTTCGATAAAGCAGCATGTCAAAAAATATGTAATGAATTTCAAATTTCTCCTCATACAGATTGGAGACAAAAATTAGAAACAGCTTGCCATGGTTTAGGAAGTTTTACAAAATACTATAAACCAAGTGCTGAATATAGAATAAATCATTCTCAGAATGGACCATTATTAAATATAAACGATTCAGTTAAGCATACGATAGATATAAATATGGCTTGGACAACACTTATTCTAGACAAAGCAGAAGGTTTTACAAAAGTAGGTACTGAACGTATTAATGAAAGTATTAGAACGTTTGTATGGGCTTTATTAGGAGCACAATCTCAAACACGTGTAGATATATTAAAAATAGGTACAGGATTTGATGCTCAAAAACAATTCTTAGCAAACGTTAAAGATGCTATTAATAATCCCACAGATTTACCCTCTCAGATTTCAAATTATCAATGTGTCTTAAAATACGCTAGTAGTAAAGTTAATTTTATCTATGGTATTGGGTTATATATGTCTCCAAGTGATATGAGATTACAAATTGGAACAATTGTTAGTTATAATAACAAAATTGTAATCGCAACAAAAGATCAAAAACTAGGCTTTAACGATAATATAAATAATAAACATGTTTCTCATTCTTTAGATAAATTAGATGGAACAAAAACAAACCGATCTCTACCAGAACCTGTTCATGATATACCGAAGCCTTCTGATAAATTTGTTCGAGATATACCGAATATAGAACACGAAGATAATAGAAAATCAATAATATTTGTAAGTGTTGTATTAGGTATTACAGCACTTATTATTTATGAAATTTATTAATTTAATAGTCCTTATTGTATCAATGTAAACCAAATACGCTTTACATGTTTATTTACCCGGTTGTTAATATATTTTCCATTAAATATTGGAAAATCAATATGATATGAGTTGTCTTCCCTCAACCTGGAATATTGGAATATAAATTTAACATTCCAATTTATCCCGTGTAGAAATTGGAATTTCAGGAATGTTGGCGGGACAATTTAAATTCTTTTACAACTCCAAAAAGTTTTTTTCCGAAAAATTTTAAAATGTAAATTATGAAAAAGTAAAAATAATATCCTTAAAAATGAAGCAACCAACAGCCCCAGATTTATATCCAGAATTACCAAAAGAAGATGGACAAATAGACTACAAAAAATAACAGAAATAGAAAAAAACGTTAATAAATGAGAGAGATAAACGTAAATCATTATACAAGAAATATAAACGAGGAGTTAGTGCAACGGATGGTGTCGATACAACTTTAATTTCAGTTTCTGCTATTTTAGCTGGTGTTGGAATAGCTTTTCCTATATTGTTACCATTTCAAATTGCAGCTGTCGCGTGTGGAGGTTGAGGTGCTTGTGTTAAACTTGTTAGACGTAAACTTACAACAAAATAAAAAAAACATTATGAAATTAAAACAATGGCAGAGAGTAAGTTAAACAGTATAACAGATTTAATATCAAAATCTTTAACTGATGGACAGATAAATGAAAATGAATTTAAATTGATTTTAGATGAATTAGATAAATATAATGAAATGAAAGAAAATATATGTAAAAAACAAACACAAACAAGAATGAATGACAGTGAAAGAAAGACATTGATTGAAGATACAGAAGCAAGAGTAAGAAATGAAATTAAGAAAAAAATGGAAAATTTATAATTTTCTTTAACAAAATTACTATAGTAAATAACCCTCCACCAAAATATGAATAAAATTGTATAATTAAAAATGGCTGAAGGAGGTTTTGATTTTTATGATAATCCTGCATTTGAAATGATTATAATGAAGAAGAAAAAAAAAACTACATTTCAAAATGATAAAGATTTTGAAAGTACAATAACCAAAGAATGTGAAGAATCAAAAAAAAAAAAAAAAAAAAAAAAAAAAAAAAAAAA
>MJUU01053901.1:57224-69058 GCA_002080025.1 Modiolus philippinarum | reverse complement strand
AAAAAATGTACACAAAACAACATATAGAAATTTTGTGACAGTAAGTATGCTTCGGCCAAAGTGGACTTCATTTTCGTAATTATATATTTGCTTTTAAAAGAAGTCAAAAGTTTCTAACTGCTGACTTAAGTATGGAATTCCAATTTAATGTTTGCGTCGGCTTCCTGAATGGTCAATATTACCTGGGACTAGTATAAATGTTACATTGTATCAGAGACATATAATTAATGAGGCTTGTTTAGGGTATATTGGGATACGGGATAATTACGACTTTTGCTAGTGGGATACGGGATATTTGGGACAAAAAGTACTGTGATATGGGATATTTTGTTTACGGAAAACGGGATATTTCAACAATTAATGGGATATCTTCAATTTTCAAAGGGATATTTTAGTCCAGACTTACTGGGATATGGGATATTGGGACCCCCCCTAAACAAGCCTCATTAATTATATGTCTCTGATTGTATATTAGTCCCAGATACATAAAATCTGTATTATGTTATTATTGACGTAAATATTTTGTTTCTAAGAAGTTTTTTGTTTATAAATTTTAAACGTTACATGCAGATGGTGTTGTTTGGTGTTTGATATCGTTAACAGTCTCTTAAAGACGTCAAATTTTTTATATGAAGCCTTGCAGGTAAATTCAGGCGACCTATTCAGTAGGTGAATCTTTAACGCAAAGGTACAAAAGTGCGATCAAAGTAAATAAAAATTTGAACTATAGACGAATGGAGAAAGTCACTATAAATAATTTATACTGCTAAATCATCGGTGCAGGATAACAGGGATTGTGATGATGAACTAACGCACAAACGAACGCACGATACTAGCGTTCGTGCAGACGAACGAACGATAGCGGCTTTCGTCCAGACGAACGAATTAGTATTTTACAGTAACCAATCAAATTTAATTATTTGGTTTTCAATCGTTTGATTCCTTGCACGAACGAACGAACGCGTTTATCGTGCAGACGAACCATCAACGCAAACGAACGGAAAACGATACACGAACGAACCAAAAACGATACACGAACGAACGGAAAACGAAAAACAAACGATAAAAAAGACAAGTTAAACGAATCAGGGGGTGTAAGAAATTTTCACTTTTGAAAGTGAACTAAGTATTTAAATATGACAGTGTTTTTTATCAAAGAATCTTCCTATGAACTATATTTGTGCAATAATGGAGCCTTTATGCATCAAATTTGGGTAGGAATTGGTAGCTATGCTCATAGGGTCTGGATGATTATTCAGTTTAATATGGTAATTTATTGGGGGAAAATGGCACTACTGAAATTCTGCATCAAGTTTTCATTAACAATATCTAAAGGGAATGGTAGAAAAATTTCAAGTAGTTCGACTAATAGTTTAAAGTAGTTTGACAAAAAAAAGGTCCCTAAACCTGACAACATTTCCATTACACAGATATGTGAGAAAAACAGTAGTCATGTATCACATACTTATGGTTGATAGTAGTTTTGAGAATGTATCTTTAGTTTACATGATATTTACAGTATTCTATAAACCAACTAATTTTCATGATCTTTGCATGCAAGAAAATATCAGGAAAACAAGTCTTCATGAATATTTCCAATCCTTATATGAAAGCATTAACAGAAATAGAAAATCATGAAAAGTAGTCGCTGCAAAGTTCACTTGAGGGACAAATACAAAATGAAATTACCCCAAAAAAGTTGGTTTACAATATTTATAATTTGTATCACTGTCTCCTGATTGTTAAATGTCCTTTATGCAAAATTTCTGTGGTATTTTTAAATTGATCGATTTTAGTATTTATCTAACATTGCAGGTATTTTTCTGTGGCATTTGGTAACAAAACATAAACACCATGTAAGATTTGAAACAGACACACAACAGATGTTGTTACAGATATTAATTTGGTGACTTATTAAATTCAAGTTTTGTATTTTATATACATTCATGTTTTTAGGGAGATCCAAGAAGTTTATACAGGATTTTTACCACAGTTACGATTTCAATCAGAATGTCGATGTCCGGCCACACATCCCAGAGTGAGGCCAGATAAAACACATTACTGTATACCTAACAATGTAGTAGATAACAGTGGTGATGCTCTTCTACGACTTAATGACAAGACACATGTATTAGATTTTGTAAATGATGGAGACAGTAACAGTGTTTGGATATCAAAGTTTCAGGATTCTGTCGAATTGTTACTAGATCTGGGAGATATATTTCAGGTAATCTTAATATTACAGTGAAAATATGATACAGTGAAACATGTCTAAATACCTTCATGACCAATATTGGCCGGAATATTGGCGTGACCTTGGTCATCTGTATGTCTGTTCTTTATAATAAAGTGTCAGTTTTCAGTAATTAGGGCCCCACACTTCCTGTTTGCCGATACTTTGATTTTTTTACTTTCACAAATTTTTTGTCACAGATTTCTTGGCTTCTACAATAGGGAATGATTTGAAATTTGGTCTGGAGCTTGGAAATGATAACTTGTATCGAATAAGCAATTTTCAAGTTTGTCGGGTATCCACTTCCTGTTTGCCGATACTTTGATTTTTTTCTCTGAACGAAATTTTCGTCAAAGATTTCTTGGCTTGTATAAGTGGGAATGATTTGAAATTTGGTCTGAAGCTTGGAAATGATGAGGTATATCGTGTAAGCGATTTTCAAGTTTGTCGGACTTCTACTTCCTGTTTGCCGATACTTTGATTTTTTTACTTTTAACAAATTTTTCGTCACAGATTTCTTGGCTTATACTATAGGGAATGATTTGAAATTAGGCCTGGAGCTTGGAAATGATGAATTGTATTGTGTAAGCAATTTTCAAGCTTGTTGGGTATCCACTTCCTGTTTGCCGGTACTTTGATTTTTTTCTATGAAAACAATTTTCATCACAGATTTCTTCGCTTCTACAATAGGGAATGATTTGAAATTTGGTCTGAAGCTTTTTAATAATGAGTTGTTTTGTGTAAACAGTTTTCAACATTATCGGGCGTCCACTTCCTGTTTGCTGATACTTTGATTTTTTACTATTATTTAGATTTTTTGTCACAGATTTCTTGGCTTCTACAATAGGGAATGGTTTGAAATTTGGTCTGAAGCTTGGAAATGATGATTTGTATTGTGTGAGTGACTTATAGGTCTGTCACTGAATTACTTTCTGTTTTGCTGATACTTTGATTTTGAACTTTAAATGACTTGATATTTAGTCTGAAGCTAAGAAATGATATAGTTTGGTAAAACTTCAAGAAATCACTGTATCCAGCAAATTACTGTATCAACACATTAGTGTGTCAAACAGAATTTGAATCCACACTCATCTGATTTTTACCTTTGCCCAGAGTTTCAGGATCGAAATTGCGGGGCCCTTCCCACAACACCAGTTTAGACATGCTCTAGTTTTATCAGGTTTCTGTGATGCTACTTACACATAGTGTTGTTTCCATAATCCACTGCAAAAAAGATTACTATTGACAAAAAATTTATTGTTGAAATTTACAAATGATTATGAAATTTTAGTATGATGTTGTGTGACACAAAACAATTTTTTTTTTAAAGAATATGAAATTTGAGGTGCAAGCCATTATAATAAAAGTGTCCCATTCCCAAATTTCATTTCATAGCTAATAATAGAGATTTTGAGTTATTGGTTTCTGTCTTTTACAAACAAGGGGTCCAAAGATGGCAAAAAAGAACATTTTTGTTTGCCTAATTTTTTTTTTTTTGATGCTCTGTGTTCCTTGGTGCCATACATATTTTAATGAAACGTCCTTTTGATCTAACATCCATTTGTTGCACACTATTCTTAAATTTTAGTACATGTTTTATCATGCATTACAGCAGTATACATTTACTCCATATTCACCTAAGATGATACAAAGTTTGGTGATAAATTTTCGATTTATCTTTTCAGGTATTTTTTGTAATTCTACAATTCTATAGTCCATTCCCAAAAGCAGTTACAATAGAAAGGCGACAGAACTATAGCTCTACATGGACAGCATGGCAGTATTATGCTGAAGATTGTCAACAATATTTTCAACAACCAAATGATGGACAGCTTACTACCCCAACTTCAGTGAACTGTCTTCAATTTGTGGAGTAAGTATACTCCCTTCTCACTTCTCGGTGGGTTCCACTTCTCCGTGGTATTCACGTTTAAATATTTAAACCAAATTTTTAAATGTGACGTCACTGTTTCTACGTAGCTACGTACCAGGGAGATATGAGCTACCAGTATATACATAATTACTACCTCTAGTTAATTCCCAAAACATTGATTTTTCTATTAGACACCATGTTTTAACTGTGAATATCTCATATAAGTTGACTGAGTAATATACTGTCAGTGATAACCATTAACCGACATCACTATATACATTTCTCACAATATCTTGGACTCTTGCTAGGATGTAAAACTTTACACCGTCTGTAAGTGACTTAATATGGTATAACACTTCTGTTAGTAAATTAAGTATCGGGCTAGAAGTATGCTTTCCCCAAATATATAATTTACAGACCATGTATATACCATAGTAGGTCTTTTACAGACTGAGTAATATACCTATAATTAGTCAGCTTGCTCAGGTGTAAACTTGCTTTGATCATTCTGTCATGCTATTGAACATTATTTTACTCTTCATGTAAGAAAGTTTCATTAGAATTGTAATTCTACTATTGAGACATTTTATTATAAAGAATTTATAGCGTCTGTATAATATGCATCGGCATTTGACAGGTTTACCATGCATTGGGGTTATGCTAAAATATCACATCATGGTCAATGGGAGGAGCTTTCTTCTTGATTGACAATAATTTAATTCTTGGTCATCTGAGCACTTTTACAAAGGAGGAGCTTTCTTCATGATTGACAATAATTTATTTTTTGGTCATCTGAGCACTTTTTACAATAAGTGTCATTAATATAAACTTAATACAGAGATTGAATAATGAAGATATTTAATACTTTTGCAGTCATCTACACAAAACTAATAAACTTCTGTTCTGAGTTTTTCACAGTCTTTTCTGATAATACTCAAAAACATGACGTTTTATTTCCATATTCTTGACTTTTTACATTACATGAAGTTCACTTAAAAATTTGTAACCAAAACATTCACAGTAATAATAACAATGATAGTAGGTTTACTATGTAATATACCAAAATATGTCCAAAGGTTAGATGGAATAAAGCACTCCCTTTTGGGTAGTGCATTATGTCTTCTAACCTTGGGACTCCCCTTTGGGTCGTGCATTATGTCTTCTTACCTTGGGACTCCCCTTTGGGTCGTGCATTATGTCTTCTAACCTTGGGGCTCCCCTTTCTGTTGTGCATTATGTCTTCCAATCTTGGGACTCCCCTTTCGGTCGTGCATTATGTCTTCTAACCTTGGGACTCCCCTTTGGGTCGTGCATTATGTCTTCTAACCTTGGGACTTCCCTTTGGGTTATGCATTATGTCTTCTAATCTTGGGACTCTCCTTTGGGTCGTGCATTATGTCTTCTAACCTTGGGGGACTCTCCTTTGGGTCGTGCATTATGTCTTCTAACTTTGGGACTCCCCTTTGGGTCATGCATTATGTATTCTAACCTTGGGACTCCCCTTTGGGTTGTGCATTATGTCTTCTAACCTTGGGACTCCCCTTCAGGTTGTGCATTATGTCTTCTAACCTTGGGACTCCCCCTTGGGTCATGTATTATGTCTTCTAACCTTGGGACTCAGGTGGTGCATTATGTCTTCTAACCTTGGGACTTCCCTTTGGGTCATGCATTATGTCTTCTAACCTTGGGACTCCCCTTTGGGTCGTGCATTATGTCTTCTGACCTTGGGACTCCCCTTCGGGTCATGCATTATGTCTTCTAACCTTGGGACTCTCCTTCAGGTCGTGCATTATGTCTTCTAACCTTGGGACTCCCCTTCAGGTCGTGTATTATGTCTTCTAACCTTGGGACATATTTTTGCATATTACTGTACATGGAAAACCTAGCATTATTGTATAAATAATTATACATATTATTCCGTGGTGGTATTTCTTATTTTATCTCATACAACATTTATCTTATCTTTTGAAAAAGAAAATACCTCTTGAAAATTTTCACTTGTAAATGGTACTTTGCCATCTTTCTACAAGAAGATTTGACTTACATTTAGAAAAAATAATTTGACAAATCAGTATGAAACTAGCTTTTAACTACATTTAATTCATATACATTTTAATTTTATAGAAGTGAAGTGCCATATTCAGGAGGACAAATAACATTTAACATCCTTTCTCCTGAACCGTATGCCAGACCAGCATACAACAAATTTTATGAGACACCAGAGCTCCATGCCTTCGTTGAAGCATCACAAGTCAGAATACGACTACGAGATCATTACTTTGCTAATCACTTCAGACATGAGTATTTTGGCATGTCAGAATTGGTCATTGATGGAAGGTATGCATACATTATTATTCTGCCACTAGTTAGTCCTGCTAAAAGCTTGCTATTTTTTCTGTTGACGTCTTGCTATAATTGCTGTTGAAATGAAACAACAACTAAACAATCTACCAGGGTTTTTTTCCATGTCATATGAAGAGACATGATATTATATGATGCCCTCTGGCATGTGTCTATCCAATTGTCTGTCCCTCAAAGCTTTTATACTTATAATTTGTGGAAGAATTAACATTTTATCTTCAAACTTGATATGTATGTCAGTTCTTTATCACAGAATGCTGACCAAGTTCCATTTTGGGTAATTTAAAATAAGAGGTCCAATTGGTTCTTGAGTTAGGGTTCTTTAAACTTTAAAATTTCGTATATTTTTGAGTGTTTGATTAAAACTGTGAAAGTTTATTCACTTTATTCTATTTCTGTATAGATTTCTTAGATTCCTGAGCAGTAATGAATATCCATCTTTACTTAATAAACCTGCTGTGTGATCAATTATTTAAATCCTGTTTTTCAGATGTCAATGTAATGGACATGCATTTAACTGTGACACCAGCAGTATGCCATATACATGTAACTGTACATTTGAAAGTCACACAGAAGGAAATAAGGTAGGAGAACATTTGCTATCTAATTATCATATTTAATACAAATATTCGTAGTTATCTTGATGCATCTGAAGCAAGAATAATGCACACACATCTAGCCAAAATGGCAGTTGTTTTAATGCAAGGAATACAGATGGTAGTCAAGATACTATAGGCCTCCAATAGACCATATCCGAGCTCTGATATCAGGATTTACCAGACCACTTTTAACATGTCACAGTATAGAAAACATGATGTCATAGAGCCTAAAACATCACGAAATAATGATTTTGAAGTGCATTCTTGGTCACAAGGGACGGACATATTTGTGACGTAGGGCCGACAAACCAACTGGTGAATCTAAATACCAGAACTCGGATATGGTTTATTGAAGCAGACAAAAGCTATTCTAAGAGTACTCCTTGCAAGGAGTATCAACATTTGAAAGTTTAACCCGGTTTTTTTTTAGCTCACCTGGCCTAAAAGGCCATGTGAGCTTTTGCCATCACTTTGCCTCCGTTGTCTGTCCATCAACAATTTCAGAAATCTTCTCCTCTGAAACTGCTGGGCATATTGCAACCAAACTTGGCCAAAATCATCACCAGGATATGCACTTTCAAAATTGTGTTCGATTAGTCAGTTGGTCAAACAACATGGCCGCCATTGCTAAAAATAGAACATGGTGTAAATTTCAGTTTTTGGCTAATAACTCAAAAACCGTTACAGATCTGACATGGTAAAAATGATCAGCATGATGAGATCTACCTACCTTGCAACTTTAAAGATAATCTGAAAGCCCATCTCGGAGTTAAAGGCCTTTTTCCATAAAATTTTAAAAAATTTTGCATTTTGAATTTTTTATTTCAAAAAGTGTAGTAGATAGAGGTCATGTGTAAATTGCAAAAATGTTCAGCATATCAAGATCTACCCACCCTGAAATTTTAAAGAAAATCAAAAACTCTTGTAAGAGTTACTGCCCTTTTTTCACCAAATTTTTAGCTCACCTGGCCAGAGGCCATGTGAGCTTTTGCCATCACTCGGCGTCCGTCGTCCGTTTGTCCATTAACTTTTATTCAAAGATCTTCTCTGAAACTACTGGGCCAATACTAATCAAACTTGGCTTGAATCATCACCAGGGTATGCTCTTTCAAGTTTGGGATTTTTATGACCTTAGACCAAACAACATGGCTGCTGTTACTAAAAATAAAACAAAGGGGTAAATTGCTGTTTTTTGCAAATAACTCAAAAATCATTACAGATATCAAAATTCTGACGAAGTAAAAATTATCAGCATGATGAGATCTACCTGCCCTGCAATTTTGAAGAATATCTGTTTACTCGTCTTGGAGTAATTGTCCCTTTTCTGTAAAAATTTCTGTTTTTCGTTACTTTTAGTCTTATATATTGAAAATGGTAGAAGATAGAAGTGAAGTTTTTACAACAAAAATGGTCAGCGTAGTAAGATCTGCATGTCCTTCAATTTTGAAGAAAATCTGACAACTCATATAGGAGTTCTTGCCACTTTTTCTTTGAATTTTCACAATTTTTTAACGTTTTTACTTTCATCTTCAAAAACTGTTTGAGATAAAGGTTAAATTGGAATTGCAAAAGTGTTGAGGTTTTCCAGAACTACAGTTTCTACATATGTCCAGCAGGTTCGCATATCATCCAAGATGGCCGCCAGCGGGGAAGATAGTTTAACATAGGACCCTATGGGAAATACATTCAAAGATCTTCTCCTCTGAAACCCCTGAGCTAATGGGGACCAAATTTTGTCACAGTAGTCTTTGAATTGTCCCCTTTAAAGTTTGTGATTTTTATGTTCATACTTCATCCAAGATGGTCGCCAGCACGGGACATAGTTTAACATAGGACCATATGGGAAATGTATTTAAAGATCTTCTTTTCTGAAACTACCAAGTCAAACTGAACCAAACTTGGTCACAATAGTCCTTGGGTGGTCCCCTTTAAAGTTTGTGATTTTTACATTCATACCTCATCCAAGATGGCTGCGAACTTGGAGCACATTTTAACATAGGGACCCTATGGGAAATGCATTCAAATGTCTTCTCCGCTGAACCCACTGAGCCAATTGGAACCAAACTTGGTTACAAAAGTCTTTAGATGTTTCCCTTCAAAGTTTTTGATTTTTATGTTCATACCTCATTCAAGATGTCGGCCAGCAGGGAACATAGTTTAACATAGGGACTCAATGGGAAATGCATTCAAATGTCTTCTCCTCTGAACCTACTGAGCCAATTGGAACCAAACTTGGTTACAATTGTCTTTGGGTGATCCCTTCCAAAGTTTGTGATTTTTAGTTTGTACCTCATCCAAGAATGAAAATGTAACATCTGGTGAACTGATTTATAGTATGAATGGGTGGTCTATTGGTGACAATGAATAAAACCAGTCGCCAGGTGAGCGATACAGAGTCATGTGAGCCTCTAGTTAAAATATTCATATCTTTATTCTTTTATCTCCAAAATTACAGAAGATAAAGGTTAAGTGTAAATTGATAAAATGTGTGTTTGTCATGCTGTGGCAACTTCTAAACTGGTGTTACAAATTGTTCAAAATGGCCACCAAACAAAGGCAGGAAAATAGAATATACTCTACTTTCAAATTTTTGGGTAATTGTCGACATCTTACCCCAAATCTACTGGAAACTGGTTTCCAACGTCAGTTGAACGTAATCGAGGAATTCTCCTATTTATTTTCTTGACCTAAAGTAAGTTGGTTGGAAATGACCCGCCTGGGGTAAAATGTTGATTTATGACATGTTCGGCATTTTTCCAATCATAAATGCCTTTAATATGTTGATAGAATAACTTATTCCCTTTACCCTCATATACAGGGACGCCATTTTTACCCCTTTTGACCTCTTTAACCCACAATTCTAATAGCCGAAATGTTCCAGAATTTGACTTTTGGAAGAACCTTTATTCATCATTGTCTGATTTCAATGAAATTTGTTTTCCAAATAGATATTGATGTTGCGACTTCATTACTGGTGTTGAAAATTGTTCATTGAACGCCATTTTCAAAATTGCTGCCAAAAATGGTGGTAAAATTCAACATTGTCCAATTTCAATAAGATTTTGTTTCCAAATAGATATTGTTAAGCTTTTGGGTGTGTTTTCACATCTGACCCTAGGTCACTTCAACCTAATAAGCAGTTTGGCAACACCAAATATTTATGGTAAACTAAATGGTAAGAATCTGCCTTGGTTAGTAAGGGCTACTAAACATTCCAATGGTTTGATATTTTGATGGTTTGGTAGTTGTAGCTCGAACGTAGGTCACTGGTTTGTTTCACCTTGAAGCATTTTTAATTCTCCTTGTAATATATATTATATAGTAAATATAATAAGGTAAATAAGATAGACTCAATATAAGTTTCAATATGGTTTAATAACCACAATAGTATTAATAACAATAAATAAGTACCCTAGAGTGACTGAAAAATAGCAGGGACCCCCCCTTAGGATATGTAGGTTTGTTGACATAAAACAGACATTGTCATACTTGGTTTGTCACAGGTCAATCAATAACAAGAGGGAAAATAAGGGACGTACTCCAAATACTTTAACTGTACTGGTGTAAAGGTTTGCGCACTGCGGCTGGAGTCACTCTGGTTAACTTTGTAGGGTAAAATGGTAAGAAAGCCCTGGTAGCCGTTGCGCAGTGTAACGAAAATCAAAACGTGCCTTTTATATGGTTGGCCCACTAGCCCACCGTTGGCAAGGGGATGTGGAACATGGTGGGCAAGATATCGATTACTGATTGATTGGCTCCTCCCACTGGGTCAAAAGGTCAAATCAATAAGTTAAATCATCATTAGGTTGGTTCCCACCGCAATATTCAGTATGCCTTCGTCATATACAAACAAATGTCAAATAAGCGGACTGGGAACCAGACTACATCATCATCTATGGTTGAACATGCGTACTGGTACATAAACAGGTAAAACGGTGGAAGTTACAAATGAATGTAAAGCTGTCAGTCGAACAAGTGGGGATTCTGACTTAACTAAGCCTAATCTAAAGGAAATGAAGCCCCAGTTACAATATTTTGGCAGTAAACCGTTCTCTTTAGAGTTTTCCTTCAATTTAATTTATATATATAGCTGTTTATATGCCTTAAAATATGTGAAAATATAATTGAAAGTTGATAAAAATTTATACAGTGTATATTTTATGCATTTAAATGTGACCTATGACCAAGAAAATATGGCACATGTGCAAAAAAATGAACCCTGTTTAAACGGATGAAGCCCGAGGATATTTACTTGTGGTCCAATGCAAAAAATAATGCTTTGGAAGTACTTTTATTCCTGGACGTCAATTTTCGTGGTTTTCATTTACTGTACTTCTACTTCTACCGACTTGTGATCACAGTCATCAGATTGACTATTCTATCACTTTAGTTGATTGCGCCGCTGCGAGACCGATAGGTGCAAATTATTTACAAGTGCGCGGATAAAAAGACACATCAGCAACGGGAACGCGGCTCCTTCTGGTCCCTACCCCCCACAATTTAGTTCACAACCCAGTCAAAACAAGATCCATACATAGCCCTGGTTCCGTGGCTGATTTACTATCTACACACAGTGTCTGAGGAGAGTCTTGAAAGATTCAAGGCTCTCGGCAGATACAGCACAATCTGGTAAGATGTTCCACTCTCTGATCGTCCTTGGGTAGAATGACTCCTTTCTGGCAACTGTTCTGCATGATGGTATTTGCATTGCCATCTGGTTGTTGGTTCGTGATGGTCTTAACATTGGTAATAGTTTATCAGCTGCATC
>MJUU01053901.1:23381-34989 GCA_002080025.1 Modiolus philippinarum | reverse complement strand
TGTGGTCATTGTTAGTACAGTGAAACCTGTCTAATCTGGTTGTTAGGTGTGGTCATTGTTAGTACAGTGAAACCTGTCTAATCTGGTTGTTAGGTGTGGTCATTGTTAGTACAGTGAAACCTGTCTAATCTGGTTGTTAGGTGTGGTCATTGTTAGTACAGTGAAACCTGTCTAATCTGGTTGTTAGGTGTGGTCATTGTTAGTACAGTGAAACCTGTCTAATCTGGTTGACAGATTATTAAGTCTGTTAGAGTGTACTTAATTTACTGTTGGGGACCCGCTACTCTTTGGTGCGGATTTTACTACAGTAGGCTTGAATAAGGGTTATAAATGAGGGTTTTAGTTATTTGTTAGGAGACATGCCTACTCTTATTAAAATTGTGTAAGGCTTACATTTTCGAGGTATGTTAGTTGACCATTTTCTTAAGGCTTGGTCAGTTTGCAGTATTTCCAGATATTTGTATATGATAAAGTAAACAAGATTTTTTAAATTTTGTTAGAATGCTTCTAAAGATTTAAAAAATGAAATTATAAAAATTGTCAATGGTTCTTCAGCTTTTAAAGGAATAAATCCAGAGGAGTCTATAAATTTGGCAGAAAAAGTAAAACATAGCAAGCAATATTCCTTTAGGCATTCCAGTTATTTTTTGTCTAATGGTAATTGCTTTTCATATCTTTCAGGTTCTAGCAGAAAATGTGAATGGGAAAACAGCAAGTAGATGGATTAGTTCCAGGACAGGGGAAGCAATTCCTGTCTTGATCCAAGCTCCAAGTATTGAGCCTTTGAGTAGTATATCTGTCACTGTTAAATGGATGGAGCCATCAGAAACTGAAGCAAGGGGAATAATAAAGTCTTATACAGTATTTTTCTATGAACCTACTAATGAGACAGCTGACCCTCATGCACCCCCTTTTGTTTGGAAGGTACTACTTTGCTTTATATATCAAGCCCAAGGCCATTCAAAGTAAATTGTTTGTTTCTCAAGCCTTTTTATTTTAAATTAGATGCGGATTGGCGGTTTTTATTTCCTATTTTTATACCCCGCCACACATAGTGGTGAGGTGTTATGTGATACCATCAGTCGTCTGTCCCTGCCCCGAAGGTTTCCAACTGATAACTTGTTTACAAAATCACATAAGGTCTTCAAACTTGGTATGTAATTTGTTTACCACAAAACTCAGGCCAAGTTAGATTTCGGGTTCAGAGGTCCAAGGGGTTCTGGAGTTATGCCCCTTAAACATTGAAATTTTGCAAATTTTAAGGTTTCTGACTGATAATGTGCTAATGAAATAACATAAGGTCTTCATACTTGGTATGTTACTTGTTTAGCACAAAACTCCAAGGCCAAGTTCGATTGTGGGTTCAGAGGTCCAAGGGGTTCTGGAGTTATGCCCCTTAAAATTTAGAAATTCTGTAAATTTTAGGGTTTCTGACTGATAACTTGTGAATGAATTAATATATTGTCTTCAAACTATGTATGTAATTTGTTTTCCACAAAACTCAGACCAAGTTGGATTTTGGGTGCAAAGGTCCAAGGGGTTCTGGAGTTATGCCCCTTGAAACTTTGAAATTTCGCAAATTTTAGTTTCCGACTGATAAAATGTGAATGAAACAACATACTGTCTTCTAATTTGGTATGCATGTTGTTTACCATGAAACACAGGCCAAATATAATTTTGGCTTCAGAAGTACACAAGAATCTGGAGTTATGCATCTTTAAACTTTGAAATTTTGTGAAACGTGGCGGGGTATCATGTAATGCACCATTACTATTTTTATTTCATTGATTCTTGAATATCACTGAAATCTAACTTAAATTTCACTGTAATGATACATTTTTAAACACCTGAGTTTAATTTTTAAGATACTGGAACAAACACTTAAGGTTTTGATAAGATTTGAGCTTAAAGTTAAAGTTGCGAAAAAAAAAATGGTGAAAATTTTTTAAAAAGTTTTGAGGTGGCCATCTTTTTGCAGACTTGGGTGGGGCTTGAGAAACAAATAATTTTTTTTAATAGCCCAAAGTACAAATATAGACTCTAAAGGGTATATAAAAAACCTAGTCATGAAGCTAAATAGCCTAACTTAGCAGAAAAATTTTCTTCTATCAGTGATATCAATTGATGATGCATTTATGTTGCTATATAGGTTAGGGAAATGTACAGCAAGTTTTTATTTAAAGCTTTATTCTGTGTGATAAGTATATCAGCTTTTTTATTGAATGTTTCCTGGAATTTATAATTTCCATCCTCTTGTAATTATACTAAAAGTGAAGACATATCCGAGGATAAAGAAAA
Source organism: Modiolus philippinarum (assembly GCA_002080025.1). Classification (NCBI taxonomy): domain Eukaryota; kingdom Metazoa; phylum Mollusca; class Bivalvia; order Mytilida; family Modiolidae; genus Modiolus; species Modiolus philippinarum. The sequence goes on along the minus strand of MJUU01053901.1, from coordinate 32,691 downwards.
CCCATTTAGGCTTGGCATTCTTTTTTATGTCACCTGTACAAATAGTGTGTGGCGACATATAGGGATCACTTTAGTCATCTTGCGGCCATATTGCACTTATCGATTTCAGGTCTGTCGGACATCTAATTCCTGTTTACCGAGTATCTTCAACAAATATGGTCAAAGGTACAAGTTTTCGCAACATTTTTCTCAGCAACTACAAATTACAGCCACTTGAAATTGTGTATGTGGCTTAAGCATGGGGTTACATATTGCGCTTATCAAATTCATTTCTGTCTGACATCTACTGTTTACCGACTTGGAATATTTTCAACAAATACGGTCAATGGTACAAATTTTTGAAACACTTTCCTCAGTTTATTCAATTGGTTAATCTTGAACTCCTTAAAAACTGTAAGTCATATTCCAACCAAACTTGTAGGATGTGTTGTTTACCTGATTTAATTGTGCACCTGATACTTAAAATTTAAATTTTTTTAGATTTTAGAGGTTCACTGAGCAAAAATAGCTTAAATGTTAATTTGGTTTGTTAATCTGCAAGACCTTCAAAATTATAATTCATATTCTAAACAAATTTACATGATATGTTTTTTCTCCTGATCCAGACACACCTGATACATTTTGATTTTACAGTTTGTAGAGGTTAACTGAGCCAAAAATGGCTTTTTAAAATTGCAGGTGACACATGTGTTCCATGGAAAACCCATAAATTCTTTTCAGTCATATTACATTAAGCCATTGTATTAGTGTTTTCACTCATGTTTTTATTTGATTATTTACTTATCTCTTTTTAAGGCATTGGTAGTAACAGCACCACCTGTATTATCCCACACTGTTCAAGGACTGGTACCCTATACAAATTACACATTTAAGATCAGAGCTTGTAACAGTGTTGGTTGTATCAATAGTACAGATAGTATCGGAGCCACTCTACAAGCCAGTATGTATATTAAAAATTAGTTGCTGGTACTGTATTTTGATTGATTCTACAACAATATTTAATACATAGAAAGGTAAAGAATTTGATTTTTTTCTCTTCAATATAAAAAGAATATTTTCTGATGTTTGTTAAAGGCATTTTTGATTTGATACTAGAAATTTTCAAAGGGTATTAGATAAGGTAGGTGAAATTAAAGCATAACTTTGATATGTTATGTAAAAACATGCATGGCATGCATAACAACAGGGCTATTCCATTAAAAAGGATGTACAAGGGTCAGAAAGCAGAAATGAAAATTCTTGTTGGTTATTGTCGATTTTGTATCTGTGAAAATTACCCCTTTTATGGTAGTTTTAGATATCAATGTTCTGATACATAAAAATGTAAAACATAAGTGCAAAAATGTTTTTATTTTCTCTGATGTTCAAACAATAAGAAATTCTAATCATAACATTTTGTTTTACAGTTCCAGAAGGCTTCAGTAAACCAAAGATAAACAGTCTTAGTTCTACTGTGATTAATGTGAACTGGTCTCCACCACTTGTACTGAATGGTCCACAACCTATGTACTCTATACAGAAGACAGAAACTTCACTAAGTTTTCCACCAAATGTTATACAGGGAACCAGATTTCCTGGAGGAGGATATTATCTGTTTCCACCTGATTCAATTCCAGTTAATGTAGGATTTACAGGTATGTAACAGGGAACCAGATTTCCTGGAGGATTATATTCCCTTATCCAGAAATTTGGGAACATAAACTTATTAGGAAGTGACACATTCAATAATTTACTATATATCTATGTAACTTCATCTTATTGGTCAATCCAGCAGTGTGATTTCATGTCATATAAGAGAATTGTCTGTTTCCACCTCATTCAATTCTAGTTTATTTAGGATTTACAGGTACATAAAATTATCTTATTGGTCAATCCAGCAGTGTGATTTCATGTCATATAAGAGAATTGTCTGTTTCCACCTCATTCAATTCTAGTTTATTATCCCCTCGCCCAACGAAGTTGGGGAGGGGATATAGCATCTCGCCCGTCCGTCCGTCCGTCCTTTCGTTCGTCCCACCTCAGGTTAAAGTTTGCGTTAAGGTTCATATCTGAGGAACTACATGTGGCACATCAATAATCTTTGGTCAGTAGATGCGCCTTGGAGAGTGATGCTGCTTCGGATGATAATTGGGTCACTCTGACCTACATTTCATGCTTCAATGACTCCAGTTAAAGTTTGTGTTAAGGTTCATATCTGAGAAACTACATGTGGCACATCAATTATCTTTGGTCAGTAGATGCTTCTTGGAGAGTGATGCTGCTTCGGATGATGATTTGGCATTCTGACCTACATTTCATGCTTCAATGACTCAGGTTAAAGTTTGTGTTAAGGTTCATATCTGAGAAAGTACAGGTGGCACCTCAATCATCTTTGGTCAGTAGATGTGTCTTGGAGAGTGATGCTGCTTGAGATGATAATTGGGTCACTTTGACCTACATTTCATGCTTCAATGACTCAGGTTAAAGTTTGGGTTAAGGTTCATATCTGAGAAACTACAGGTGGCACATTAATCATTTTTGGTCAGTAGATGCGTCTTGGAGAGTGATGCTGCTTGAGATGATAATTGGGTCACTCTGCTTCAATGACTCTTGTTAACATCTTGTTAAATGTTCATGTATGAGATACCCTATGTGTTACATCAATCATCTGTGGTCAGTGGATGCGTCTTGAGAGTCTTGCAGCTTCAGATGATAATTGGGTCACTTTGACCTACATTTTACACTTGACTGACTTTTGTTTAAGTTTCTATTAATGTTTATATCTGAGATACTACACGTTACACATAATGATCTTACTGTTAAGTGGATGTACCTTCTACATTCATCTTTACATCTTTCATTGTCTTTACATTATATAAGGGTTATTATTTCTGAACAGCGGGCGAGGGGATTAGCTGTCGTTTGCGACTGCTCCCACTTCTAGTTTAGGATTTACAGGTACATAAAATTATAAAAAGTATATCATTTAAATACATGTATTTTATATAGACGTTGTATTATATTACAGGCTTCCGTTTTTCTGTAAGGCAGACTAAAGTTCAAATTACTCAGTTATATAGAAGAATTTATAGATGGGATTGAAGTTAACAAATAACAACAATATACATGTACAGCTGCACTTCTGTGTCTAGTATAACTCCCAATTGATTTTAACGCAATGGATATCTCAACTCCTCTCTGTTGTCTCTTTGTTGAAGTTAAACATACAGTCAAACTTCGATGGCTTGAACACCCACTGATGAAAACACTTCGAGTTAGATAGGTTAACCTTAGGGAGGTAGACCTGGGGTAGGAGGAGATAACTGTGTTTTCACTTTTTTTATTACTTACTCAAACAAATAGAATCATTACAATAGGTATGATCAAAATTTTAAGATTGTAAAAAAAAAATCCACACAGCAAATACCTATTCATTTTGTCATGAAAACAAATACACAACATCCAGTTATTTATTATAAGTGCATTTGACTCTTCATTTTTGCAATGCTGTCCAAAGATAATGAAAATATGTAAAAGTCGAATTTATTCCAAGGGAGGTAATTTATAACACAGATTCAGCAATTTTATCGATTTTTACAAACTTTTTTCTAAATTAAGAAAAATTAGGACGGCAGAAATTTCTAAAATTTTAATATACCTTATATATACTAGTTTTCTTTCTATTCTCAGTTTTTGGTGAAAGTTAAACGACAGAAATTTTTCCAAGAAGTGTTTAAAAGTGATCAAAATAGAGCAAACATTTTAGCCTATACTGTTCAGAACACCCATGTTTTTCAGTTCAAACTAGTTAAATTTACTATCATTATTCATGCTTACTTTCACACATGTCTAAACTACAGAATTTTGCATTTGAAATAATTTTAAATCAAATATAAATTTAATTAGAGCCAATTTTATACACCACAATCAAGTCCTGAACGGACCAAATAATATGAGGGAACAGGGTATCTTTGATGACCACTACACATAAAACGGGACAATAAAAATTGTTGAAAATTGCTTCAAGTCGACATGAACATGTGCAGTTTTAATACTGAAAATATTAAAAAAATTAAACGGGTGGAAAATTTTAGGCTTCCCCAGGTCTACCCCCTTAAAGGGACCAGAAAAGGGGCTAGATACCTCCATGGTTTTCGAGCTATTGCAGTTTAAGCCATTAAAGTTCAACTGTAGTTCTACATTGATAACTGGAACACCATTTTGTTTATATTTGTCCCATGGGTGTTTGATAAATGGAACACCATTCTAGCACAAACTGTTTATATTTGTCCCTTGGGTGTTTGATAACTGGAACACCATTCTAGCACAAACTGTTTATATTTGTCCCATGGGTGTTTGATAAATGGAACACCATTCTAGCACAAACTGTTTATATTTGTCCCTTGGGTGTTTGATAACTGGAACACCATTCCAGCACAAACTGTTTATATTTGTCCCTTGGGTGTTTGATAACTGGAACACCATTCTAGCACAAACTGTTTATATTTGTCCCTTGGGTGTTTGATAACTGGAACACCATTCTAGCACAAACTGTTTATATTTGCCCCATGGGTGTTTGATAACTGGAATACCTTTCTAGCACAAACTGTTTATATTTGTCCCTTGGGTGTAAATTTGAGCCACTGAAATTTGACTGTACTTTTTAAGAATCAATATTGTTAAAGCAGGAAAGGGCATAATAGTATTGAAAAGACAGTAGAGTCATGTTAAAAGTTTGGTAATGTCCACATTTCAAGTGTTTTGGTTATTATTAGAGTAAGTATGGAATGTAGATGCACATATTTATGGAAATAAAAAAATATATTTTGACCTTTAAAAGTGGAGATAATTACACTTTGATATTTTAGTGGCAATTGATCTGTAGAGGTTTGTAAATATTTGCAAAATGTTTTATACACATGTGTGTAGTATATTCTCTATTTACAGGTATACGATTTTGGTTCAAAACCCCATTAAGAGATGGTTTACTAATGTTTGCTGGTTCCTTGGGAGACCAGGATGAATTTATTGCTGTACAGTTTAAAGCAGGAAGACCATGGTTTTTATTTGACCCTCAAGGTATAATCTGTTCATAAGTTAACTTATGTTTTATTATATTATTCTGTTCAAAATTTGTTAGGAGCTAATAGCAAAGTCATTTTTACCTCAAGAGGAGGGAAATTCTTGTTAGTTAAAGGTCAATTCTGTATATTTCACTAAATTTACCAGTATCTAAATACTATGTGTTAGAAATACACTGATGGGGATAGATCATAAATTTGTCAAACAGTGGCAAACACATTTCACTGTGTTTTAATTGAATAAAGTGAAAATATGAAAGTATTGAAGCATAATTTATGAAAAAGTAAGAAGCATTTATTTAGTGGAGCATTGATCATAAATTACAACATGTTATATCATGAGTGAATTCCTAATTAGAATTTCATAAAAGTAGCAGATGATTGAGCAGTATTATTTACTTACATGTATTACAAATCATTCCATGTTTGATATGAAAATATAGGATTATGACTTAATGGCAATAAAGCAAGGAAAACAGCAAATATTAGATTGATTGATTGGTTGTGGTTTAGCACCAACTTGAACAACTTCAGTTATTGTATGGTTGCAAACAAAAACAAGGCACTAATAACAAAAAATCAACAATTTATACAATTAAATGATACACTATTATCATACTCAACCAAAATATCATTGTTTAAATCTCACCATTAAACAGATTTGCAGTTATGTATAACTCCAGTAAAAGAAAAGGTGAACCCTTTTACCTTTTCTAAACAGTGACAAGCAATGGGTTTATTCTTAAAAATGAAATGATTATGACAATAACCATTGGTTAATCATAAATGAAAAAGTGCTATATAGCTTCAATTCCAGTTTCTCTACAGTAAGATGAATGTTAATGAGACAATAACTCTGTAATAAGCAAAATACATAGAGATGGACACTAAACAGACTTCAAGGATTTTAAAATACATACTCAAACTGTAAATTTACCTCGAATAAACAAATGTTAAACTTTTTTGTTAAAACGACAGTATAATGGACAAAAACCAATTTTGAAGCACAAAAAATTACAAATTACTTTTTTAATCTTGGAACATGCTAGAATTGCTAATGTGTACCATTATGAATTTTTTGTGAAATTGTTCGTCTTTCCATCTACATGTAAAAAATGGATGCATATCACTATCAAAGCAAACAAAAATGATAAAAACCATGCAAAGTAAGCAAGTTTAAAAGGATTATACAAGGAAATTGGAAAAAACAAACTGATTTTCTCATAATCACTTTCCATAAAAGCAATTATTCAAAACCTATTACTGCAGACAAAGTATTAACTATACAGAAATTCTGTCAAAAATCTTTTCGGAAATGTGATGTTATCCTGCTGTTTATTTAGGCTGCGTAGGCTACGTGGAGATTGATCCACTTACTGACAAAGATCGCAAATACAATGATGATGAATGGCATCATCTGCACATGATGCGTGACAATGAATATTCCAGTATAAGCATAGATAATAAGTACAAAGGTTTGAAGCGTTTGCAGTGAAACACAGAATGCGCTAGTCCTGCCTGACAGAACAATCCAAATTCAACCATGTTTAATAATTCATTTTCTTAGAATTTTTTTTTTTTTTCAAAAATATTGTGTGGATTATGTCGGAAGTAAAAAGTAATCCTTATTGTGGGAAAAATCTCTTTGATTTATATGAAAAAATTGTCAATATAAAGTTTAAAGGGGGAATAAAATGAAATGATAAGGATATTTATGCCAAGATGTTTCTGTGTTGAATTTGGTGACTAGAGTTTGTAATGAAGTTTGCATTAATGATGGACCACAAAAGTCTGCATGTTGTTGTTTGCACAAAATTGTAGCCAAATATCACTAAATGTGAGCTTTCTCTGAGAAATAATGCATATCCTGATCATCAGAAAATGATATACATGTATTTTTTTTTAATAAAAATTGATGAAATGAGTATTATACAAATAAATTATAAGACAGTTTTCATTATATTCGAAATCATTTTAAATGAAAATAATAATTTTACAGATAGATAGAAATAGACATTTCCATGTACAATTACTTGAAGAATGAATCATTTTCTTTATCAAAAATGGGGAGGGTAGATGTATTTTCCCAGTAGAATGATGTCAAGAAAATAACACTGAGTGTGTTGTGGGAAAATGCCACAGGAATAACAGCTCAACAGCTACCATGAAAGGAATGTTTTTCTTTAACTGTTGCAAAAAGGAAAAAAAACAACTGAATTTGATCAGTTATTTAAATTCTTTTTTTAGAATCATTCAAACTGAAAATTTGTTTGTCTAAGTTGTCTAAGTTGAAGTTCTTCCACATCAGTTTTACAATTTACGTTTTTTCCTTGGAGATCTTTGTGTTTGACATTATACAGGATAATGGAAAGCTTATTCTGTCCAACTCTCATAAATTACGAACAGATGTTGGTAATTGTTGAATTAAAAAAGTTGCTTTGACATGCATTCTTGTAAAGTTACAAACATTTGGGATAATTTGGCTACGTTTTGTTCAAGAATAACATTGCAAACTGTATTTTTTTTCATGTTTAATTTTGATTTTGAATAATTTGCATATTTTCTCAGAAGATACACTTTAGTGATATTTAGTGCTATCGAATCAATGCAGATTGTATGTATTGCCGTTGGGTAAAAATAAGATCTGTTACACTCTGCATTTTCAAATGTGTTTTGAACAATTCACATGTGTGGTAGTGGTTTGAAAAATGTGTCACAATTTTTGTCTTGATTCTAAGAGAAATTAACAAGTACATAATTGCATTTTTTATGGAGATTTTGCAAAATAGCAGTTTTTAAGAATTTGTATGAAACGTCATGGTGTTCGATACAGATATCACCATGCATACTAGGATATTTAGAAAAGGGCTGACATCGTTCAACCAAATATGCAGGATATATGTAACAAATAGACCACAAATTAAAAAGTATATTTTATACATAAAATATTGAAAGTTCGAAAGTTACGTAGTGAATAGATAATTTTGACCTAACAATAGGGTCTGTAAGCCTCGTTCTATTTTGAAACGTGCCCACAGTCTGGTTAGAAAAATTGTACCCGCAAATTGAATTTTATATAATAATGTATATGTACCCGCAAATTGAATTTTATATAATAATGTATGACGTTTCTAACAAAATTTTGAATGTCATAAACTGCAGATGTCAATCTAATTACTTTTTTAGAATGATATATTAGTATAATAATCATGCTCAGAAAAATTTTGATTTGCCTCATAGAAAAGAATATATGAAATGAATGTGAGCAAAAAGAGTAAAGATTTAAGTTAGTATGAAAAGACACACAGGTTTAGAGATCTCGGATTAATGCATGTTGTTTTAGAAAACCAATAAAAGCTCTAATATGTACATTTATATAAATAAATTTTTATGTTAGAAAGAATTATTAGAATCTGATAAGTATAAATTGTATTTAACGCAGAATTCTGGTCTTTTTATTTAAGATAAGTTACTGAACAAAACTGGAAATTCAATAATAATTTATGAATATATGAATCAGAGAATTTTATTGGTATTTGTGTGTTGCAACCTTTTGTGTACTTTTTGCATCTTGATTAGGTTGTGCTTCATTTGTTACACCGACAAATGATGAGGGACTTCCTTACAACAACATGCAGTGGCACCTCCTGGAGGCCAGGAGAGATGAAAAGAAAGCATGGATTTCAATAGACGTTTATTGGACAGGTTTGATAGAAAATGATTACTTCAGTTTTCTCAAAAATTCAAATGAAAGTGTTGACTCATTTTGAAAGCATTTTTTATCCTTAATTAAAGATTAACAATAAAAGTTTGTTTTTACTTTCAGAAATGATTTTTATATAGCAGCTGTAAAGCTAATTCAGTTTTTATAATGAGCAGGCTTTTTTGTATGGTATATATTTTTTAGCATATGTACATGGATTTTTTGTATATAGATTGTGAATTATTATTTCTCAAAGATAAATTGTTTTTAAGGGGGGGGGGCATATTGTTTTTGTCCTGTCTGTCTGTCTGTTTGTCTGTTTGTCCGTGCGCCCGAAACTTTAACCTTGGCTATAACTTTTGAACTATATAAGGTAGACTTTTGATACTTGGCAAGTGTATAGGTCTAGTCAAGACAAGAGGAACATAAATATGCAAAAAAAAAATTAGGTCAGGTCAAAGGTCAAGGTCACAGAGGTTAAAATGGGGTGAATTTGGCTGTTTTCACATATTTGACTGTAGAATCCTTATTATTTATCGTATTGAGA
>MJUU01053901.1:7072-17624 GCA_002080025.1 Modiolus philippinarum | reverse complement strand
ATTATTAAATAAAATTTGTATAAAAATAGGATTTTTAATTTTCCATTGTTATAAAGTACATTAAAAGTGACTGAATGGTCAGTGTCAGGTGATAGTCACGTGATTGGCGGCCATTTAAGGTATTACCCACGCTTGGCACTTGAGTAAAGTGTCACCTTTAATTATATTTCAGGGCCTCAATTAGGAGTGGATATGGGATAGATGATATTACAATAAAACAATATGACAAGCTGTTGTCAAAACAAGTGTCCCAAGCCCAAGTTAAGTTGTCAATTAAATAAATTGCTATCAAAGTGAATTCATGTCTTCTATTACTATACTTGCTTTTTTAATTAATAATCAACTCCACTTCTGTTTTCTTTGCAATTTTTATTGATTTCCCCGTATTGTACCCCTGTAAACACATTTTTGTTAAAAATAGAAACCGGAAATCATTGTTTGTTCTGGATCGATACACAACAAAGTGATGACCTTTTTATGACAGCTTGTGTGTACAAATTACTATGACATCTTAGTAAAAGCTAATTGCATTGTGATTAAATGGGTTTTATTAAAATTATCTTATCATAATAATGGCAATACACGAGTCTAATGAGAGAAAATCAGACCACCTTGATCACGTGATTCAGTCCAGGTAAAATGTAAACAACGTGTTGTTGAATAAGTTTTAATTAATAATAAAACAATAATAAGTTTGAATAGCTATATTTAAATAATAAAAACAACACAAATACTGCATAGTTTTATTAAAAAGATATAACAGGCATTCATAATAAGGTAACTGTTACCGGCAAACATTGGGACTGATGACATAAGCGCCGATCGCCGATTTCTGTTGAAATCTGCCCTGAAAATATAAAAAAATCATATTTTTCGACGTTTTTTCAAAATCCCCAAAAAGTGGTGAATCTGAGTGTCGAAAAATTCGAGTAATTACGGTACCGAAGTTACTTTGAATTTTGATTCTGCATATGCGCATTTCGACAATTTATGTCTCTTCAGTGCAGATAAAATCTAAAAGTTTGGAAGACCATAATGTCACTGATAGAGAACAAATTGCCAAATATGATTTAAACAGAAAACCAAAATCAGCTAAGGACAGAGCTTTGCATGAGGGACATACTCCTTAGTTTCAACAAAATTTACAAAAATTAGATAGATTTTTCTTTTCAATTTTGTAAACTTACTTGCATTTGTTTATTGTTTTGTAACTTTCTAAATTTGCATAACAAATGAAAGTAGAAAAAAATTATTTTCATACATTTCATTGAAAGGGGCTTTTCCAGAAATAAAGGTATTTTCCAGAATTCGAGGTATTTAACAGCACTTACATGCATATAAATGACGCACCAAATTTTATGATTTTTTTCCTTAGTCCTTAGTGTTAATACACTTCAAGTGTCAAACATTCCATAGTGCCCATTGAAAATTTGTTAAAGTGTCTTCCAATCCCCATATACTTTGTGTAATTATATCTGCTTCCATTATTTTTCTAGCCCCTATTGGTGTATCACCACCTTATGATGTAGTAGTTGTGACTGGTTATATGATAACAGCCAAATGGACCATACCAGCCTCTGTATCAGGGCTGTTATCCAGGTACTATCTGAGGGCTTATAACCTGGACTACCCAGATATTCAACCTGTACAAGCAGAATATGGAGACAAAATATATGCAGGTAAATTAGAAACTTCATCATATAAGACAAAAAGAAGGAGAAGTTAATTTGCATGATTTTTGCAGTGTTTATTCAAGATATATCTGTACTGACAGAATAATGCATCATGGTGTTAATAATTTCATGTACCGGTATATTTCTTAAGTTTTTGGTGCTCTCTGCTTCATGATATATGAAAGGTTTCTCATTTTGATTCAATCCCATAAAAAACATGGCTGTCGGCATTGAACAAATTTTAAACTTTAGACCTTATGGTAAGAGTTTCTGAAACGGCTTAACCTTACAGGAATAATGTGTTGGAGGTCCTGAACAAAGATTGCTAAATTAGCTCAGATCTGAAGACAAACAAGTTCCCTAGTAACTTAGTTTCTCTAATTCCTAACAAATTTAAACACCACCTGACAATTCAAAAGGACCCTTAAAGTTTTGATTAGCAAACAAAAGCTATCCTCCAAACACCTTTTCCAATATATGCTATATGTAAGTAAAAAAAATAACACCTACAGATTACTCAAATTGCTTAATTTGTTACACAATAGGGAACCAGTAGACCAGTAAGGTCATACACAATGCACTATAAGGCAAAATAAAAAAATACATTAGCTTCTCAGGCCCCTGCCTCATCTCTTTTCTAGGAACTAATTTTACCTTTTTATTTAAGTTTCAAATAAAAAAAAATGAAAAACACCTGCCTCATTACTTTTTGGGAATTTTAGAAATGTAAAAAGATGCCTCATCATGATTTTGAATAAATAAAAATAAAAAAATTTCTCCCTCCCTGCCTCATCATTTTTTCTGAAAAATGGCCTGAGAATCTAATCATTATTTTTGTATGGCCTAATAGAAAACTGAATGATGCATTTGTAGTATCTAACGGAATACTGTGTGGAATTTTTTTTATAGAGATTTATTTGTATCTATTTTCAAGGTCAGATAAGTAATGCTACCCCACATACAAACTACAGTATTAAGATAGCTGCCTGTACCGGGGGAGGCTGTACAGAAAGTTCTGAGGGAGTTACAGTATTTACTAATCAGGAAGGTAATTTACATCATGTACATTTCTATGGAGATACTTGTGTTTTGTAAACATTAATAAAACAATGACCTATAAGTAACACAAAATAATGGTGGCTGCTGTCAATAATTACTGTACATATTCAAGCAATACATCCTGATTCAAGTCATATCTTATGTCTACATTTTAAACTTTTATCCTGACATCAGGGCACTTTTTCTAATTAGGGGATGAAAGATGCAATATATTACTATATATCTATGTAACTTCAACTTTAATTAATTCATTTATTTTTTCAAGATATATTAATGAAACTCGGACCATACAATGGGAACACCAATAATAATATCATATCTGAATTTAAGGACCATAGATAATATAACGCTGGAGAAATTGCAATTTAAAATTTCAATTTTTTTACTTAGATTATTTAGGTGAACTTTAATAGCTTCACCATGCTGAATTCATAGATTAAAATCCTCTGATCTGATTGGTCAATCTGATACTGTGATGCCATAATGGATAAGGGAATTTCACCTAGCCATAAAAAAGTGTAAAGTAAAAAAAGAAGAAGTAAGACCAATTATTTAGGGAACTTTGAATAAAATTCTGAAATTGTTTTGGCTCTAAAAATGTTAGTTGTGAAATTCCAGTATTTTTTTGTTTCACTTTAAATGCGGGTGATTTATTCCATGCCAGTAAGTCTTACTTGATAGTCATAAGTCATTTTGTTCCTTACCTGCACAAGCCACATTTTTACCCACTCTGAATAAAAATTCTAACCATGATATTCATTTAAAAATTTTTATGCCAGTATCATTTTGTTTTGTTTTGTAAAGCTCCTGAAGAGGTTTCAGCACCAACAGCTTTAAAAGATACAACAGAGTTGTCTGTAATGTGGGAGGAGCCAGGCATGCCAAATGGTATTATTACAGGGTATTTCCTTTATAAAGATGGTACTCTGATCTACACAGGTGGAGAAAGAATTTTCAATGTGACAGAATTACTGGTAAAATTAAGATTATATATGATAGAGAATTTTATAAGAGAAGTTGTAATCTGCTTCTTGAGGATTTTGAAGAAAAAAATGTTACAAATTGTAAATATATGAAATTGAAATGTTAACAAAGTTTCAAACATCCTAAGATTTGTTCATCAGAAAACTTCTAATTGTGTTATAGTTTATCTTTAAAGTAATCACTATGAACAAAAGTCTTATTCAGTTTTAATGAGTGCACATGTTTTAATATTTTATTTTACATTTAATTGAGTTATAGTAAACTGCTACCATATTAAATTTTGTTATGTTAATTGGTGATTTTGTATAGTTTATTATGTTATATATTCCTCTTAAAACCATGTTTATCCTTTAATTTCATATAAAAAGGTTATTGGGTATTTATTGGGTATTTATGTATCATTTTGTGTTTGTGATGTCTTGAAAATATTGAAACTGAAATATAGTTTAGGCAAAATCATTAATACAAAAATAAAGTTAACTTTTAAATCTATGATAACCAAACCTGTAAATCCTATAAATCTGTTTTTGCAAATTATTTTATAATAATTGTTATCCAGGATTTTACACCAACTTCATCAAATTATTGGTAGACAAAAGGATTGTAAGATGCGTGAATTCACTAGTCCTTCAGTGATTTTACAGGCCAAAAATAAATACACTTTTGTGAAACTTTCAAAAATCTTGCTAGCCCAAAAGACTACTAGAAAATTTAGTAGTCCTTTAAACTTATTAGCCCGGAACTAAAGAACAAGTGTTAGCGTTCTATCCTATTACCTTTTGATTGACACCGTACATGTATTTGTTTTATTTAGGTATACACATCATACCAATTTTATGTCAGAGCCTGTACAGTGATAGGATGTACCAATGGTCCAGTTGCAGCACTGAGTACTGCTCAGTTACCACCAACATTTGTTAAAGCACCTCATGTAACTGCCTTGGGTAAGTTTGTCTGACTCTGAGTACTGCCCAGTTACCACCAACATTTGTTAAAGCACCTCATGTAACTGGCTTGGGTAAGTTTGTCTGACTCTGAGTACTGCTCAGTTACCACTAACATTTGTTAAAGCACCTCAGCTGACTGCACTAGGTAAAAATGTCTGATTTGAGTGTTGCTAATACAATTGCCAAAGCTTTTGTTAAGGCACCTCAGCTGACTGCCCTGTGTAAGTGTGTCTGACTCTGAATACTGTACAGTTACCATGAACATTTGTTAAGAAATCTCAGCTTACCTGCCCTGGGTAAGTTTGTAGAGTACTCCTCAGTGCCCATAAGCATTTGTTAAGCTACCTAAGTTCCAATGCACTGAACAAGTTTGTCTAATGCTGAGTACTGTTTAGTTACCACCATCATTTGTTAAAGTGCCTAAGCTGATTGCCTTGGGTAAGTTTGTCTGACTTGCAGTTACCACTAACATTTGCTTAAATCACATCAACTGACTGCACTTGGTAAGTTTATCTGATTCTTGAGTACTGCTCAGTTACCACAAACATTTGTTGAGGCACCTTAGCCCACTGTCTTTGGTAAGTTTGCTCCTGAGTTAGCTGCACTGTATTAGTTTGACTGACTCTTAGTACTGCACAGTTTATACCAACACTGCTGTCAATATTACCCTTTTTGTGTCATGGCAAGACTGACATATCAAGGTTGTTGGTAACTACAACAGATATTAAATAAGATTTGCAGAAAATTTTTACTAGATCACAACCAAAGAATGAATGATCATTGAAATTAAATACAGAAACCACAGGGTAAAATATGGGAACCCCACTTGAGCCTATGTAGTGATATCAGCAATCAGTTTACAATGGAACCTGTTTTTCTCAATTTTTATACAACTCTTTACCCATTTTTAGCCTTGAAATTAAAGCAGATTGCTTGTGCAAATATTCTATTTTTTGTAAAAAATGTGAGAAAAATAACCATACTAATTGAAAATGCATGATCTAGAAACTTGGAGTAAGTTTGAAATCTCATTATACTCCCTTCCTATGATATCGCGGGTTCTACGGTATCACAGTATTTATTTTATGCCTTCTTGTGAATTACAACATCACTCGCTAATCATTCTATTAATAGATTCGTAAAACCCCTAGTCATCTCTGTAAGAAAATTTATTGGTTCTGTCAAAATTTCTTTACTTCTGTTATTTACAAAACAGTCTTTTTTATTCCCCATAAATGGCAGACATTCTTTAATATTTATTCATACCATACTTCATAAAATATCAAGTAAATAATCAAAGTTGTGACAATTTGTCTTCTTTTTTTTAATAAACGTCGTCTGTTTGTTTACTTTTCACTTCACAGTGGCATTGAATATTTTTGCTATTTTTAGGTACTTTAAAATAAGAACAAAAATTGGTGTAAAAATAAGCTATGATAATGTGAATTTTCAGCCGATGATGATGACAGCGATCTTTATTGTATGCCAGGAATGTAGCCAAAACAGTCTAAGTAAGCTTATGTATTTTAATTCCAATCAATAAATGGGGAAATTACGACTTTTCTAACACTGGACACAACTGATATACTGTTCATCAGTCAGGATTGTCAGATGTGGGAGAAAATCGTGATGTCCGCATTTTCTTAACAAACGTAAACTAATGTATTCTTTGAACGTTTCTGTGTATGATTATTGTTTGAATGAATTTTTGTTCGTTACTTTATAAAATGAGAAAGAATATACAGGTCTTACCATAAAGTATGTGTGTAGGGTATATGTCATTACATATAACAAATAATAAATTGATTGGTCAAATTTCGTGCCTGGTAAAAAGAAATTTACAAATACCGCGATATCATAGGAATCCATCTTTAGAGCCTACATCGGCCTTATCTCTTTGAGATAGGCAGTGTTCAGATTTGAAAAAGAGAAACCAACAAATAAATCATGCAGGGAAATAGGCATTCATACAAGGTTGTTAAATAAAACGATTTATAGTAAACTCTGTAAACCTGTCCAGTTACACGGACCCTTAACATCAAGTACTGCGATACCATAGAACACCTTGATACACTTTATCATCTAATCAGTGTTTTAGCTTATAAAAAATGTGGGACCAAAAAGTATATTGGGATAGACAGGAATTAGAAAAATTTAGATTTATAAAAGCTTTTAAAGATTGCCTTTTGACTAAATAGTTGTTTAGGGTTTGAAAAGATTTCTGAAACTCAGTTATTGGATTTAATATGTTGATTCCACTGAACAATATTAAACTATACATTTTTATCTGCATGTCAGTTACACAATCAGGCTGTTTGATATACATATTTCTATTACAGGTACAAAACAGATAGAAGTGAGATGGGAAGAGCCAGATCAACTAAATGGAGTTTTAGAAAGATATATATTATATGTATCACAGTTTCCGATCATCCTAGGACATGTGGTCTACAACAACTCAGACTTCTTCACAGATTATATCATCCAGGATCTAGTGGCTGGGACTGTGTATTATATAACATTATCGGTAAGTTATGGCAGAGACTGTGTATTCTATTAACATTATCTGTATGTTATCATCCAGGATCGGTGGCAGTGACTGTGTATTATATAACATTATCGGTAAGTTATGGCAGAGACTATGTATTCTATAAACATTATCTGTATGTTATCATCCAGGATCTGGTGGCTGGGACTGTGTATTATATAACATTATCGGTAAGTTATGGCAGAGACTGTATTCTATAAACATTATCTGTATGTTATCATCCAGAATCTGGTGACAGGGACTGTGTATTATATAACATTATCGGTGAGTTATGGCATAGACCATGTATAAACATTATCTGTATGTTATCATCCAGGATCTGGTGACAGGGACTGTGTATTATACAGTGCTCCCTCATTATAACTCCCCTCTTTAATGGCGATCCTTCACTTATCACCAACCATCTTCAGGGTCCAAGTTACATAGTTTCTATGTAATTTATTTCCTCACTTTTCGCCAAAATTTTCCCTGTTGCGAAAGGTGGCAATATAAGGAGGGTGCACTGTATTAAATTGTCTGTAAGTTATTCACGGTCTCTTAGCAGGTTTTTCTGTACAAAAGGGTCTTTATTAGAGATGACAGAAAGTTTAGGACGAAGGTAAACATCAGATTCTTAGGACAATATATACTAATTAGCTCCATTTCTAGAGCTGCTTGGTTTAAAAGAGTCCAAATCTTGTACCAACAAGTTTGTATGTTTGACCATTCTGTAGTGTAAATCCAAACAAATTTCTCTTAACCTTATTTTTACAATTCTGACTAAGCAATTTTATAGAGGCTGGTATGAACATTTTATGTTGCATTTAACTTAATAAATCTCTTGAATATATAATTAATTAAGACAACAAAATTTTCTAGGAAATACAAGAAAATTAAAACCATCTCGTTGAGCACATTTATTGTTTGCATGTTCAATTTTGTACTTGGAAGTTAAAACATTAATTCATTACTTTCTGTAATCTCATAATTATATTAGGCATGCACTGGAGGAGGTTGTACATTGAGTTCTGCTAGTACTGTGAAGACAGAAGAGAGTGCTCCAGAGGGAGTGGAGGATCCAACAATAACATCTCCTTCTTACTCACAGCTGGTGGTCACATGGAAAGAACCTTTACTACCAAATGGTAATGTTAAGCTGTTATATCTTATTAAAGGATGTTTGTTGGTCCTCTTTATGTATTACTGTCAGATTTTTGGACTTTTCTCGTTTTATCCATTTAAAAGCTCAATAATTTTTTGCCACAGACCCCCAAATTTTTCTCTTTATTTCATTTTATACATCTTTTGGAGCATTCTGAAAAAAATTAATTCACATGGTGTTATTTTGTCACATTCATTATTGGATAAACATTGCTGATGTTAAACTTCTGAAAAATGCTAAGGAGTTTGGTTTCCTTCCATTTTTTAAAACACTTATATCTCAAAAATTACATTGGTAGCCTATCTAATTTGTTTGGCTTAAAGTACTTCTTTATCAATTATCTAACAGGAAATCACATATAATTGAATCCTTGTTATTTAAAAATTGACCAGCGAACATCCTTAACAATTTTTAGATAATTTTGCTATGACATTTTTGCACTAGAGATTCTAATCGGCCAGACAATCAGCTTCTATTTGCATATTATCCGTTTCTAAATTCTTCAGAATTTTTTTTTTCAAAATTATATGGTTCAAATATTATTCACACCTGTTGTCAAGTTCAAGATCCAGAAAATCAACAGCAGTGAAATTAACCTGAATTTGTGATTCTTTGAGATTATTCATCGTGAGAATTGGTTGTTTTAAAATATTATTTCATATGGTTATTTTTTAGGCAATCATAGGCATTCTCTGTTAATAAATTAAATAAATAGTAGGCAACATACTTTTACAAACACTCCATTGTCTTACAAAATCACATTTATAGTAACAAAGTACATACCTATATGTATGAAATGGGATGTATGAAAGAGTGACTGATAGTAGTGTGCTTTGTTTTTCTTTATGTACATTTTTGTTTGTTATACATTATCTTTATTAGCCATTTTTGTCTCGGCAGCGACAAAAGTCGCGGAAAGCGAGACATAGGCGTGCAAAGTATGACGGCGACGGCGTTAACTTTTACTATATACAGGATATTTTGAAAACCCTTTGATGTTGGAACATCATTTTTGTTCCAGTGGTAGTAGTAATCAAGTGCTACCTGACAGACATAAAATCATGTGACCTTGACCTCTATTGCACGGTCCAGTGACCACGTTAAGTTTCTCTGATGAGATCCATATCTCAATAACTGTAAGTGGTAGGTCAATGATATTTGGTATATAGGTTGGTCATGAGTAGAACATGTCAGTCTGGCATACGACTATTGTCCTTGACCTCAATTTCATGGTCTAGTGACCACATTAAGTTTCTCTGATTAGATCCATATTTCAATAACTGTAAGTGGTAGGTCAATGATATTTGGTATATAGGTTGGTCTTGAGTAGTACATGTCAGTCTGGCATACGACTTTTGTCCTTGACCTCAATTTCACGGTCTAGTGACCACGTTAAGTTTCTCTGATTAGATCCATATCTCAATAATTGTAAGTGGTAGATCAATGATATTTGGTATATAGGTTGGTCTTGAGTAGTACAATGTCAGTCTGGCATATGGCTTTTGTCTGTGACCTCAATTTCACGGTCCAATGAACATGTTAAATTTTTGTGCTTAGTTTAGTTTCTCAGTAACTATAAGTGTTAGGTCAATGATATATGGTATGTAGGTTGGTCTTAGGTAGTACATGACAATCTGCTATATGGCTTTTGTCCTTGATCTCAATTTCACAGTCTAGTGAGCATGTTAAGATTTTGTGATTAGGTCATTTTCTCAGTAACTATAAGTGATAGGTCAATGATATTTGGTATATAGGTTGGTCTTGGGTAGTACATGATAGTCTGCTGTATGGCTTTTGCCTGTGACCTCATTTTCATGGTTCAGTGAGCTTGTTGAGTTTTCAAGTATCTATTAATGTATGGTCAATAATATTTGGTATGTGGGTTTGTCGTAGATGGAACATGACATCCTGCTATTTAGCTTTAGCCCTTGACCTTAGATGGAACATGACATCCTGCTATTTGGCTTTAGCCCTTGACCTCATTTTCACGGTCTAGTGAACATGTTTGGTTCTCCAGTATCTATATCAGTGGTAGGTCACTGATATTTGGCATTTTGGTTTTTGGTTATATATAACAGTTTGCTATATTGCTTTTGTCAGCCAACATGTTAAGTTTTCTGAATTAGTCAGTTAGAGTTTTCACATCTGTTTTGCGACCAAGTAGGGACGGGCGAGACATCAATTTGGGTCCACACTTGTT
>MJUU01053899.1:168881-181027 GCA_002080025.1 Modiolus philippinarum | reverse complement strand
GTGTTTGTGTTAGCGCTAGCGGCATATCACCTGTTAATTGGTTGTTTACTAGTCTTAATGTTAAACAAGATGTGTTTTTGTATGCTTTAGCTAGATTCTTTCTTTGACCTTCGGACAATCCAGGCTATAGTTTACGTATTTACTACCTACGGTACTCATTTTTATTAAGTCTAGATAATTATTATGTCGTTTCCAACCGTGTCTAAAATTATATCTTCTTCGTTCAGTACAAGGGCAAAGATCATATATGCAGCGGCTGGAGCCTGATTCAATCTGTAATGTAACGTCAAAGATGTATTGTCCATACTCACCGATTCGTCTACGTAAGTCAAATCAAAATAGATTAATCCATACAAGGAGCCGAAGTTGCTAGGGGTAAGCATGTTCCCGGTGTCATAGTCGTTGCTTGCATTGGGTTTAAAATTACAGGCATCTCTTAAGATTCTGCTGATTTGATTCGAACTATATCCTGTTTCCGGGTAAAACGTGCCGGCGCCAACCTCTACTCTAGCAGTTAAGAGACTACAATTTTCGTTGTCTACGTTTAATTTGAATGTATCAAGTAACAGAGGATTTTGTTCTTGATCATTATGTTTTCCGTTTCTTTGTAAAAACACAATTACGTGTTTCGGGTGCTTTATTCCTGTTGTAATACGAAACGACCCTTCAACAGATTGACTCGAGATATTAGTGTAAATAGATTCTCTTAGATATGTCCACCGTCTTGGTTTCATGTAATTTTGTAACACATCCGTTAAACCAACAGAATTTAATTTTAGTCTAGGAATCCAAAGTTCAAAATGTGTAATTACAACTCTACCGTCATCAGCGCCATCAGCCTTGTATAATAAATAATCATGGTTGTTTATTATTACCGTTATTCCCATCTGTGCCGGGGGTAAAAGATTTTGTTCTAACGAGGCGAAGAACGAAAATCTATTTAGTGGTATTTCTGCTGTTACTTCTGCTCGTGCGTTAGTTAAAGCTGTTCTCGCCTTAAACCCTGCATTAGCACCAACAGCGGTTGCAACATTATCAGGGTAAATAAAGCTGTTTTTGCCTAAGCTGTTAACATAACCATCTGAAAACGTAAGCAATGATTTGACGTGATTTGCTAGAGATAAATTATTACAGTCGTAAACTGTTTTTCCGTTTTGGTAGACTGTCATTTGACTAAGAAAATTTGTTACATCTAAAATAACAGATATTGTGTCATTACCTGGTGCTGCTCTGTCAGCTAGTTTATCTACTTTGAACTTAATTAAAATATACCCATTGCACCAGTCATAAAACGAAGCCCTATCATTTATGCTAAATTTGTAGTCCGTTTTGACTTGTGCTTCTCCATTTTGTGGAGTTCTTATGGGAGTGTCTAGTAAAAAGTTACAATACTCATATCGATCACAGAACTGTGTTCCTCTAAACATTTTTTATTACTGGATTATTATTTTTCTTTCTTATAAAAAAAATGATAGAGTTTATAAGCAGTGTCTTAAACAGGTTAAACAAGAGTCTTGAGCGTTGGAAAAAGAGTAAAACCTATAAGATTTTTGTTTTACTTACGAGAAGCTTAAACCGGAAGCAACGTAAAAAATGTGAGTGAATTAAGACCTTATTAAAAATCTAGCCCGTTTTACCCGTCTCAACTGTAGTGAATAACAAATCTTACAAGTTTGTTTTTTTCTATAGTCCCGTAGGTAGTAGTTGATATGGGAAAAAATCTGCGGTTTTCAAAAAACGTTTTTTGATTGATTGATTGATTGATTAGTTAGAGTTTAACGTCCAATGAGCAATATTTCAGCTATATCAGGACGAGAACAAGTTAATCAATTCAAAACAATTGTAAGTAAAAGAAGAAAGAAATATAGGTGGAAGGGACAAGCGGGGTAACGACTTTTGATTGCCACTTGAAAAGGGGAGAAATGGGTAGGGGCAGGAAATTTAGCCTTCCATACGACACCCAGTGCGTCTGCTCTCTTTAGAGAAATAAAGAAGGGGTCTTTATACTGCATGGAGCGTGGCGTTTCTCCATAAAGTTTGGCTACAATGGTTCGCGGTCAGGCTTTCCGTATTATGACCTGGCTACCCCGCATAGACAGGGCATTCCCCTATCCACCAACTGGGGACGCGCCCGGCAGCTCTGTTGCCGAAGCCCCTGAAAACCGGTCAAACCCGCAGATTTTTTCCCATATCAACTACTCGTTATCTGTTTGTGTACTTCACATGCACTGTGAAATTCATTCTTAACTAAATATTTAAGAAAAGAACAAAACAAGAAATGTATTTAGAGTCTCAAACATATGTCGTGTATCCAAATATTGTAACACAAGAAGTGTATATATTCAAGGAAAAGGCGATTCCATTGTAACACATGAACAATAATAAATTGGATATAATCATAATCAATTTTCACTCTTTAACCTAGAAAAATAACACCAAAATTAGTGTACTGAGGTATATTATTCTATTAATAGAAAAAAGAAGGGAAACGAGAAAGAGTAATCAAGTTCAGGGAAATAAATATCATCCTAGACTCCTATAGACAAAAAGTAAACTAACTAGAAAACAGACAAGACACACAAAGGCTTTATAAATTTTCTGACTTAGGACAGGCGCAAACCTGCTGCGGCGGGGTTAAACTAGTTTCACTGGGCCCAAAGCTTCCCCCTATAGCCAATGTGATAAATAAAAAAACAATCGTAACAACAGTAAAATTCAGTTGGCAACGGGACTGAGTCAATTGTGAAAAATGAAACTGAAAGAACTAAATATACGGACATAAACATGAAATCACAAGAGACTACTAGCAGTTAACATGCCAGCTCCAGACCCATTACTAACTGACAAATTAAGTTATGTATCCTCAGTATACAGTTTCCACCAAGATCCCTTCCTGTGAGGAGTTTAGCATAATGATTTCATGCATATACCGGAAAAGATAACCCTTGTCCATGCAATACAGATTTTATAAATTTAGGATGTGTTTAGTTAAATTGCAAAGACCCTATCAAAAAATCAATGTTAATACCAAAGAAGGCCATACGTAATGACTTGACGACAATACCGTCATTATAACCCTTATGAATTAGACGATTTAAATGCTTTATAAGTTTGTTAGGCGAGTTTAAGTATTTTTTTACTCTTATATAAAACATTACCGTAAAATAAGGGATGTGAAATACCAGTCTTGATTAGATGTTTACAGGTTGCATTGTATTTATGAACTAAGTCTTTATATCGATGATAAAATTTAGTAAAGGTTTTAACTAGTTTATGATAACGAAAACCCTGATGTAATAGTTTTTTAGTTATGAAAAGATTCCGTTCTTTAAAATCGCAAACGTTATTACATATTCGAGCAAATCGAACAAGCTGAGATATGTAAACACCATATGATGGCGCTAATGGAACATCCAGAAATGGATAATTAACTATAGGAAAAGAAAAATTGTCCCTTTCATTTTTAATCATGCCATACAAATTACTTGTTCATATATTGCTCTTTATCCAAAGTTTTATAGTAATAAACTATTTGTGTATAAATGTGGGGTCTGACTACTTATAATTTCAGACATTTAAATCTACAGTGAACAAAGATGTATCATTTCAATTATTTAATTTATTATAAAAATCATAAAATAATAAATTTTATAATTATATAAAAAGGAAAGAAAATTTGTACTGTTGCATAGCTTTAAAATAACAATTGCGTCATGATAAGTTATTTCATATTGGTGTAAGAACCTATTACATTAATTCCATGAACGGGGTTATTTGTCGATTTTATTCTCAATTAATATCTTAAAACCCCTTAAAACAGACCAAAAGCAGACCACAAACCCTTTTTTATTTGACCTTATCATTGAAATGACCAGGAAAGAATATACCTTAGATCAATAACGGACGGAAACGAGACCTCATAAACGCCAAAGCGGGTGTAGAGAAAAGGTATTAAAAGAATAATATCACTAGCCGAACGTGCAACCCCCCAGATCATGTATTAGACCTCGATGTCATCTATGAAAATGCATGTACAGCGATATTCGAAACAAATGCGCATTTCTATAAAATGACTAAAATCAATGTGCACGATCTGCGTGTTATTTGCAATGACGAGGTATTTTTCTATCCACCAGCTTGCGTAGCTCTCGGTCAACTCTGTAGATCATGGCTGAAATAACACGATCTGTCAATCATATGCAATATGCATGTAGACGTCCTGAATAAAGGTAGAAAAGGGCGTATTCAAATACAAATAATAAGTAGACTTATATAAAAAGATATATATTTCATTATCAAAAATGTGTATTTTTGACAACAAAAATTCTCCACGAAAACAAAACAAAAAACCTCCTGAGTGCAAGACCTTTTTGAGCAAGCTAGTCTCATAAAATGCATACCATAACAACGCTGTTCCAATCCATTCTATCTCTATCAACATAGACCAATATATGAACGGTACATTGAAATGACATAAACCCAATTAGCACAAGATACTAATAAAAGTCTCAACAGCATTACTCCTTATATATTGTATGTCACTTTTGATACTCTTTTGAAACTCCAAAGTGCAAAGGAATCTGAGTTAATGTTAATTTGCAATAAAATTGAATCCATACTGCGATAAGCAGGATTTATTCAGAAAATTATAATCTCATGGTGGTAAAATTTAAACAGACCATTATGCAGTTAAGCAAACTGAACAAATAATGACAATAAATTTCAAAGGTAAAGAATAAAACCACCACATATATAAACATATACAAACAAAATAAGTTGAAAACTTAGTAAAATAATAATGCACTCTTATTAAGGGTGCAGGTGGGAGGGTTACAAATATATTTTTACAAAATTTCCCATATTAAAATGGCGTCCAGTTGCATGGAATCATTTTCTAAAAGTACCAAACACAAACGCGTGAGTTAAATCCAACCAGTGCATCCTCGATGATGGTTGATAAGTTGATATTCTTGGACCAATGATAAGTTCTCTTCACACCGATCACGTGATGATCAGTCTGACCTTGAAAGCGTGAAACACAAATTTGGGGAAATTTCCCATCTCTTATTACATCAAGATAAATGTTTATATAACAATTGACCAACATCGAAAAAATGATTAAAGCAGTTTGTAGTAAAAAATCCTTTTATTCATTAATAAAAATATTTTTGAGAACCGAATTCTCCAGAGAAAAAATTGAAAGAAAAACTCCCTGAATACATGACCTTTTTTAAGAAGACTGGTCTAATTTAATTCATACCATAACAACGCTGTCCCAATCCATTCTATCTCTATCAACATAGACCAATATATGAACGGCACATTAAACCCAATTACCACAAGATAAAAATATAAGTCTAAACAGCATTACTATTTATATATTGTATGTCACTTTTGATATAAGCTCCAATAGTGTATAGGAATCTGAGTTAATTTGCAATAAAATTGAATCCATACTGCGATTGCCATCATTCATTCAGAAAATTATAATCTCATGATGGCAAAAATTAAACAGATCATTATGTAGTAAAACAAACTGAAACCAGAGGCTCCCAGGAGCCTGTATCGCTCACCTGGCTTTCAGTTGCCACAATCAAGGTAACATTGTAAGTTATACAGTTGATCTTCAGTTTCTCAAACTTTCGTAGCTCAAACACCTCAAATATCTTGAACTGTTTTTAAAGTCTGATCATGTATTACTATATTTCTTTGTTGGGATTTTTGACAAAAAACGTTCTTGCTAAGGACCACTTTCGACACCAGTTTTGAAGTCGAGATGTCATTTTGTTAATGGCAGTCAAAAAACAATTTTCAAAATCGGACAATGTTCAATTTTCCCGCGTTTTTTGGTGGCCGTTTTAAAAATGGCGGTCAACGAACAATTTTTAACATCAGTTTTGAAGTTATGGCATCAAGACAAATTTGGAAACCAAATGTCATTGAAATCGGACAATGTTGAATTTTCCCGCCTCTTTTGGCGGCCATTTTCAAAATGGCAGTCAACGAACAATTTTAAACACTGGTTTTGAAGTCGCAACATCAATATATATTTGGAAACCAAATTTCATTGAAATCGGACAATTTTGAATTTTCCCTTCTGTTTTGGCGGCCATTTTGAAAATGGCGATCAACCAACAATTTTCAACACCAGTTTTCAAGTCGCAACATCAATATTTATTTGGAGACCAAATTTCACTGAAATCGGACAATGTTGAATTTTCCCGCCTTTTTTGGCGGCCATTTTGAAAATGGCGGTCAACAAACAATTTTCAACACCGGTTTTCAAGTCGCAACATCAATATCTATTTTGAAACCAAAGTTCATTGAAATCGGACAATGTTGTATTTTCCCGCCATTTTGGCGGCCATTTTGAAAATAGCGGTCAAGGAACAATTTTGAACATCAGTTTTGAAGTCGCCACAGCATGGCAAACATTTCATCAATTTACACTTAACATTCATCTTCTATATTTTTGGAAATAAAAGATGAAAAATACGAAAATTTTAAAAATTTCGTGAAAAAAGGGCAATAACTCCTACAAGGGTTTATGGATTTTCTTCAAAATTTAAGGGTGGGTAGATCTTGATATGCTGAACATTTTTGCAATAAACACTTAACCTCTATCTGTTACACTTTTTGAAATAAAAAATAAAAAATGCAAGAATTTTTAAAATTTAACGGAAAAACGGCTATAACTCCGAGATGGGTTTCAGATTTTCTTCAAAATTGCACAGTGGATAGATCTTATCATGCTGATCATTTTTTCCCTTGTCAGATTTTTGATATCTGTAACGGTTTTCGAGTTATTAGCCAAAAACTGCAATTTACCCCTATGTTCTATTTATAGCAATGGCGGCCATGTTGTTCGACAGAGGGACAAACTGAACATCAGTTTGAGAAGCCATACCCTGATGATGATTCAGGCCAAGTTTGGTTACATTTGGCCCAGTGGTCTCAGAGGAGAAGATTTTAGAAATTGTTGACAGACAGACAGACGGACGGACAGACGGACGACGGACGCATAGTGATGGCAAAAGCTCACATGGCCTTTTAGGCCAGGTGAGCTAAAAATGTCAATAAATTGCAAAGGTGGAAGATAGAAACCACCAAGGGTCCAATAATGTCAATATAATTGTAAAGTATTGAGGGTGCAACCCGAAGATTCACGGGAAAATAGTTGTGGCATTGACATGTGAGCAAACCATCGTTTGACATATTAGTAACAACAAAATTTAAAACTGTAAAGCAAGCTATGTTGACCTATATAACGCCTACTCAGAGAATTAAAATAAATCTTTAACTAGTAAAGCAAACCCTCGATAGACCAACATTACAATTCAATAAGAAATATAACATAAAAATTGTAGAGCAAGCCATGTTGACCTCTATTTTTAAATGTTAAGAAAGTATAATGTAAGGTACGCAAGGTGGTAAATAAAAAGTTCATTAAATTTAAATGAAACAACACAGTACATATTATCATACGATACCAACTACAGCAGTGTAGCCAGAACAAGCCATGTTGACCTATGGCACTTAAACAATTTTAAAAATTAGAATATTTAACACAGTACCTACATTGTAGAGCAAGCCCTGTTGACCTCTACTTATAAAATATCCACACATTTCACCTTAAACATTGTAGAGTAAGCCATGTTGTCGCCTACCAATAAAATCCGTACAAATATCAAATCAAGCATTGTAGAGCAAGCCCTGTTGTACTCTACTAAGTTACTTCAATTTTATACTTTCTTTTACAAAGTTCTTATAGGACCCTATTAAACACTAAAAATTATGCATTCTTATGAAGTTTTTGAAGGCATTATATTTCCACCTTCCCATTTGCTGAATTGCAGCAAGAGAAACTCCTTGAGATGTTGCGTTTATTGCAGCCCCTATCCTGAAACTATGACCTTTATAGACTTCTGGATTAAGAACAATAAAATTCAAAAGATTTTTAAGTGATGAGGTAAAAAATGAATAGCTCACAGGTGTACTACATATAAATTGGAATAAGGGCCAAGATTTATGCCTTGCTAATTTCAAGTAATTAACAGGACATAGGATATTCTTAGAATTTCTTTCCATGGAAATATTTTTGGATGCAATTCACTATGTTTATAATGCCTAATTGTAGCAGTCATGTCTGTAGGAACTTATCTAATGCAATCAAATTTGATGCCCCCTAACTGCAGAATTTTATCCTTATAATACTCGTTTAAAGGCAATTTCACCAATTCGAATGAAAAATAAAATGCAAATGACATCGTAAAGTTAAGAATAATTTGGTTGTAATAGGTATTAATTATAATCGGAGTTGCAAAAAACAATTTAGACAATATTCCATACGTATCAATTATCATGCTAAATTTTATAATGGAACTACGTCAATTGTCTAATAATTGAAAAGAATCGAGGCTTTCTAAGCGAAAGCCAATGGACGCATCGGCGAAATGATGAATTTTTGGATTGAATATAATGATAAATCGGCCTGGTCTAACTTCAGCCCAGTTAAATGTCCTTGACATGCGATGATCAAAGTAAAATGCAATATACAGCTCCACTTTCTTCATATCCTGAAAAAAAAAAGATTAATAGAAAAATAATCTTTGTTATTGCGACCAGTATTAACAGATGTAAGTGTTGTCAAGTTTTTTTCCCGCCATGCAACGGTAGACTAATACATACTTTCTAAACAAACATCTTAAAGAATATGTTGATGAGGTTTCATGTTTTCCTAAAATATAAACATTAGTTATTGTTTCAACGTAAATAATAAATAGTGGTATGACAATATTTCGAGACAGAATGGGTGCTTAAACCCTAGTAAAAAAGTCAGCACTTTAAAAGGCGTCTCGTTGTACAAGTTTAATCCTTCATCCGATTGTTTTCTAATCCCCCTTTCGTTTTATCTGGCAAGGTTCGCTGCCACTTAGTTTCGCGATTTTTTTTATCCTTTTTACATTCGCATACTGACTAGAAATATTCGTTAGGATTTCTAGTAATATTCGTTAGGATTTATTTTCGCGACATTTTCATATTCGTGAAAATTGCAAAAATAAATCGTTTGCGAAAAGAAGTTGTCTCGGTTGAACGCATATGGGCTTTATCATTAAAGTTTGCTTCATTATCATATAGCGTATTGGTTTTTTAC
Source organism: Modiolus philippinarum (assembly GCA_002080025.1). Lineage (NCBI taxonomy): Eukaryota > Metazoa > Mollusca > Bivalvia > Mytilida > Modiolidae > Modiolus > Modiolus philippinarum. The sequence continues at coordinate 171,873 of MJUU01053899.1, read as the reverse complement.
ATAATACATTTACATTTTATATTCAAAAATACAAACACGGAATTATTTTTGACATTTGTTTCGTAAAAACATAAAATAAATGTATGTTTTTTGACGGGTGCTGTTAACAGAGCAGGACATGCTTACTTTTCCCGGAGCACCTGATTCCACTCTCAGTTTCACTGGAGTTCACGCTATGAGTGCCTTTGTTTTGAATGTTGTAATTTCTGTTTCTGTGCTTTGTATCTGTCTAACGTCATTGTTTTCTGTGTTCTCGTTTTGGCCGTGTCTTTGGACTTCGATTTTTGTAAATTTCACTCCTTTGTTTTTCGGTATTCTACTGCCGTTGTTTCTTACTATTGACTCGATGAGTGCCCTGTGGTTGTTTAAGCGTTGTGTTTGTCTTCTATGGGTCTTTTTGTCGGGCAATGGATGACAGCAATTGTAAGAATACTTTGCCAGTTGATTTTATGTTTGTTGACGATCTCGCATCCATGACATGATAAACATGGATGTAGCGTTGCTCGACATCCAGCAATGAATTCCGCTTAAACCGGTGCTAGGGGCCGTCTTGAACTTACTGTGAGATGTGAGCATAGCTCATTGTTGAAGGTCTCATGGTGACTTCAAGATGAAGAACAACAATAAATTCGTTGTTCCATTGCTTGTTTTTCCCCACGTATTTGTAGAGATTTTGTCTCTTTTGCTTTGACTCCATATCCCTCCATTGCTTATGTAAAGCCATGTTTTCCAAGAACAAAAACATTCAGTACATTCAAATCAAGTAATTATTGCTAAGGTCACCCAAGTAGCATTGAACTGGTACTGAACGAAGGCAATGTTTACATATTTTGATTTATGGATATCCAAATAATTTGATTTGATCTGCACTGATGAGACATACAAGTAAGTTGTCGAAATGGTCATAAGTAGTATATGGGGACAGTTCAGTTGGCATTTGACGTGGACCAAGTGGACCAGCCGGAAGTATGACGTCATAGGTCACGTGACCGGAAGTATGACGTCACCGGAAGTCACGTGACCGGAAGTATGACGTCACCGGAGGTGACGTCACCGGAAATGACATCAACCGGAAGTATGACGTCAACGGAAGTGACGATGTCCAAAACTGACCAATGAGAGCGTTTCCCTCCAGATTTGAAATTCAAATATTCAAAACGGACCAATGGGAGCGTTGCGCGCTCGATTTCAAATCGTATCAAGTTTGAACGGACCAATGGGAGCCTTTCCCTCATGTTTGAAATAGTCACGAGTTTGAGCGGACCAATGAGAGCCTTTGTTTCATAACAGACACAGGTAAATTTGAAATTGGAAAGCGTCATTTCACCAGCGGTTTTCAAACTGATCAGACGTGTTTTGTATTGTGCACATAGCGTATATCTTGGATTTCAGTTATACTGTACTTGAAGGTAAGACGTTTTTTCTTGTAACTAGTATTCCCAATGGATAAATGTACTCGAGATGAAACACCAAAATATAAAATTACTCAAATTTTTTTATGTTGTAGGACATGAATTTTGTGAATGGTGATCTGTTAACTATTGAAGATGTGGATGTTATTGTACATCAAGTTAATTGTCTCTGCGTCAAATCTCACGGGTTGTCAAAAATTATCGCTCACAAATATCCATGGGCAGATATCTATTCATACCGCCGCGCCGAGGGAAACAGAAATCTGGCGGTGCCAGCAGACAGGGGAGTACCTTGCACCTTAAGCTTGTTCCGTTCCCCTGTAAAAGGTCAACCGGATGTAGTTTGCTTTCTCGGTCAATGGGATTATGGAACTCCGTTTCGAAGTCATAGACGCATACCCCCTTACGAAGACACCAAAGAAAATAGAATAATGTGGTTTCGACAATGTCTAGAACAATTACGTACATTACACATTCAGACCGTGGCCATGCCATATCGCATCGGCTGTGGACTTGCAGGTGGAGATTGGAGTAAATATGTAGAATGCATTCGTGACTTTGTACTGTCTAGCGACATCCGTGTTAAAATAGTGGTTAAAAATATGTAATTTGTATGTTTTCAGATGCAACAAGAACACACTTTGTCAAAAAATTACGCCCTGTTGGTGAACGAGATTCCGGTAGACGACCTATTGGAAGACTTACAGCACGTCTTGTCCGTCAGACAGAGGGTATTCGTGTCTGAACAGTCGACGAGAAAAGACAGAGCAAGGGCCCTATTAGAACTCTTGCCCAAGAAGGGACAGAAAGGAATGCAAGCTTTGTGTCAGGCGTTATTGATCCGGGGTAGGAACGATCTAGTCTCCGTAATGACAGACCCGGACAAGGAAGACATGGATGTATGTTTTCCAGAACAATCCCGTTTCGATTTAGGGGATGGGAGATATTTAATCGTAGATTCGGAAGGTGTCGCTTTAAAGAAAGACACGATGAGCGTTTATTTCCCCGCGAAAAGATGGAAACTTCTGGAATACACCATGGACGATCTAGACGAGGTCGTACACTTCATGTCACACAACAGACACGCCTCGATTCACAAACATTTAGGAGGCAACCTGTTCGTGAGTGCCGAGAGCCCGGAAGAGAAGATTCACTTCCGTTATTATTGGTTTTCTCCCATGGCCGATAGAATACAACCCACACCTCAAGGGGTGTCGAGGAGCTTTGAACAATACGAAAAACTCAAAGACGTGAATTCAGTCATTTCCACTCTGATTCCGAACAGTCAGCAGGTTCAACCCTGTCAATTTACACACCAAAATATAGAAAGTGCAATGTATTGTTGTGAATGTAACCCGAATGGACTATGGTGATGTTTATATTGTGTATTTTCTTTATTGACAGACATGGCTGAAGAATCTGTGTTTAAAAGAACCCATCAATTGTACATGTTGGAATTTGCAAGGCACGTGAAAACTAAGATCGAGGAACTGACCACTAAATATTGTCATGGATGTGAAACAGATCACCCCAGTCAAACGCATCACAGCTGTTTAATGGTATCACCCATGGAACATTTT